>OVBE01003709.1:0-26047 GCA_900406425.1 Iberis pinnata
AATAACAGAATATGGTAAGTTGCATAATCATAGGAGATATTGTATATACTGAGATATATCAACAGAAATATTTAAGGATATGTGGGAATCCATGAAAAAAAAGTACCAAGGAAACACAAGGGTACAAAATGCTCAACTTGAGAGACTTAGAAGAAACTTTGAAGTGCTGGAAATGGAGTCGGGAGAGACAATTACAAAGTATTTCTCTAGAGTTATGGTGGTGGTAAACGATATGAGAAACCTTAGTGAAAATATACCAGACTCGAAGGTTGTGGGAAATATTCTCAGACTTTAGTAGAAAAGTTCATGTATGTGGTGTGTGCGAATGAAGAGTCAAATGACATTTCAGCACTCACAGTGGATGGGCTTCAGAGCTCTCTGATGGTTCATGAGAAAAAACTGAACAGACATGGAGGAGAAGAACATGCTCTTAAGGTAGAAGGGAAATGGAGAAAAAATGGAAAAGGTAGAGGAGGATATTCATGGGGACGAGGAAGATGTGGATATCAAGGCAGAGGAAGAGGATACCTCACCCAAAACAAAGAGAAGATGGAATGTTATAAGTGTGATAAGAAAGTAAACTTCAAATTTGAGTGTCCTGAGTGGGAAAAGGAGATAAACTATGCAGAACAGGAAGAAGAGTTTCTTATAGAATGGCTCATGTTCAATCTTTGGTAGATGAAAGGGAATATGCTTGGTTTCTTGACTCTGGATGCAATAATCATATGTGTGGAAAGAAAGGCTGGTTTGTGAACTTTGACAACACCTTTAGACAATGTGTGAAGCTAGGAGATGATCATAAAATGTCTGTTGAGGGAAAAGGAGACTTGATGCTTGAGATTAAAGGGTTTGTGACTGTGATAAATTCAGTATTGTATGTTCCTGTTTTGAAGAATAATCTACCTAGTATGGGACAACTTCAACAGAAAGGATTGAGAATCATCATTGAAGATGATGTCTGTGAGATATGGAGCAAAGAACAAAGACACAAAATCATATACTCAAGTATGTCAAAGAACAAAATGTTTGTTATTTGGGAAAAGATAAAGATTGAAGATGATCTAACTGAGACAAAATTCCTTCAAGTCACACGTAGCTCAACACACTTGTGGCATAAGATATTTTGGCATCTCAACAATGGAAGCTTGAAAACAATGGCAGATAAAGAAATGGTGAAGGGATTAATCACCATTACTAATGCTGAAGCTAGAATGTGTGTAAAATATGCTTAAGGGGAAAGCAAAACAGGGAATATATCCCAAGACAAAGCAAATGGAAGTCAAATCGTGGACTTTAATTGGATCACATTGATATCGGTGGCCCTATTTCACCAACTTTAGAAAGTTGAAAAAGGTATATCATCACATTCATAGATGATTTTACCTGAAAATGCTAGATTTACTTGTTGGCAGAGAAATTAGAGGTATTGAATACCTTCAAGAATTTCAAGGCTGAAGCATAAAGAGAGTTGGGGCAGAGTCTTTGTTGTCTCAGATCAGATAGAGGAGGACAATACAACTCCAAGTTTTTTTGAAGATTACTGTAAGCAACTTGGCATCAGAAGACAACTCACTGCAGCGTATACTCCACTACAAAATGGAATCGCTGAGAGAAAGAACAGAAGTATCTTAAACATGACTAGGTGTATGTTACTAGAGATGTCAGTTCCAAGAAGGTTTTGGCCAGAAGCAGTGCAATATGCTAACAACATACTGAACAGAAGTCCAGCAGCAGCTCTTGGGAATGTCATACCTGAGAAGATGTGGCAAAATTATAAACCATATGTGGGACACCTTAGAGTGTTTGGTTGAATCGCATATGCACTGGTACCATATGAAAGGAAAATAAAGCTTGATGAGAAAAGTACTAAATGTGTCATGTTTGGAGTGAGTTGAGAATCAAAGGCCTATCGACTTTACAACCCAATTACAAAGAAGATTCCGGTGAGCAGAGATGTACAATTTCATGAAACTAAAGGTTGGGAGTGGGAAGAAACTTCACAAGAAAGAGAGCTTGTGTGTGAAAGTGAAACTGAGACTAAGAATCAAAAAGAAGTAGAGATGAAAACTGATGTAAGGGCTGAAGTGCAGAACACTGAAAAGAGTGGTAATCAAGGTAACACTAAGCTAAGCATAGAAGAACAAGTTGAAATTCCTCAACAGAACAATCCAAAAATCCCAATAAGAGAACCAAGCAGACAGAGAAAGGCTCTAGTATGGATGAAGGACTATGTCCAAGGAGGAGGAAATACAGGCTTTCTGATTACAGAAGATGATGGAGACTTAGTTACCTTCTTTATTGCTACAGAGCTCATTACTGCAGAAGATCCTGATTGTTTTGAAAAGGCAGTAAGTGAAGAAGTGTGGAACGAAGCTATGGAAGCAGAGATCAAATCTATAAAAGCTAATAACACATGGGAGATTATACATGTACCTGAAGTAGCAAAGGTGATTGGAGTGAAATAGATCTATAAGATGAAATTTAATGAAAAGGGTGAGATAGAGAAATTCAAGGCTCGCCTAGTAGCCAAGGGATATCATCAAAGACAAGGAATAGACTTCTATAAAGTCTTTGCACATATGGCTAGGTGGGATAACATTAGAACAATAGTTGGTATTGCAGCAGGAAAGGGATGGAAAGTGATGCAACTTGATGTTAAGAGTGCATTTCTGCAAGGTGAGCTGATTGAAGATGTGTTCATTGAAAATCCAAAGGGTTTTGAAGCAGAGGATGAGCCCAACAAAGTATATAAACTCATGAAGGAACTCTATGGACTAAGGCAAGCACCTAGAGAAGGGTACAGTCGAATTGAAAGATACTTTATAAGAGACGGGTTTCAAAAATGCTATTGTGAGCATACTCTATTTGTCAAATGGAAGGAAATGGAGGATTTAATTGTTAGTCTTTTTGTAGATGACCTCATTTACTCTGGTGACTCATCTATAGTGATTGAGGAATTCATAAATTCTATGATGAAGGAAATCTCAAAGGCAGATTTGGGAATGATGAAATATTTTCTTGGAGTTGAAGTGATTCAAGGAAAAGGAGAGATCTTCATTAACCAGCAGAAGTATGCTGAGGAGATACTGCAGAAGTATGGAGTGTAAAAGTGCAATATGGTGAAGAATTCGATTGTACTTCGTTGCAAATTAACTAAGGCAGGAGCAGAAGATATGGTTGATCCAACTGAGTTCAAGCAATTAGTGGGAAGCTTGAGATATTTAACAGTGACTCAGCCTGATTTAATTTACTCTATAAACCTTGTGAGTAGGTACATGGAAAAGCCTACAGATCAGCACATGTTGGCAGCAAAAAGGATCCTAAGGTATGTTTAGGGAACTTCAAGCTTTGGTATACGCTATAAGCAGGAAGTAGAACAAAGGGTGGTGGGATTTGTTGATAGTGATTATGCTGGTGAAATTGATGATAGAAAGAGCACCTCTGGCTATGTGTTCATGTTAGGAGGACGGGCAGTAGCTTGAGGATCTAAGAAGCAACCAATCGTGACTCTATCTACAACAGAAGCTGAGTTTGTTGTAGCTGCATATAGAGCATGTCAAGCTATGTGGATGAGAAACATATTGGAGGAAATTGGAGCTAAGCAAGAAGGACGAACTATCATATTATGTGATAATAGGTTTACCATTAAGCTATCAAAGAACCTGGTGCTTCATGGTAGAAGTAAACATATTCATGTGAGGTACCACTTTTTCGTGAGCTTATCAATGATGGAATCATAAGTTTCGATTATTTCTCTACACAAGATCAATTTTCGGATTTAGTGACTAAAGTAGTGAAGCTTGAGGTGTTTGAAAGGTTAAGATGAAGAATTGGTGTGTGTTCAAGAGATATATAAACTGGAATGACAAAATATGTTCTCTGGAATTGAGCCGTCAAAGGTTTATTCAATCATTCTTGTAGGTTATATACATCCTTCTAATGATATCCTAAGATATTAACCAATCAAATTACAATATACAAATAAGGAAATAATCCTATTCTTCTCCCAATACCCCCCCCCCCAAGGTGGAGCATATAGATTTCTAATGCCCAGCTTGAAAAGAAGATGATCAAATTCAGCTCGGCCAAGAGCTTTTGTGAGAATGTCAGCTAGCTAATCTTTTGTGGAGACATCTTCAGGCTTCACCGTCTTCTTGATAATTTCATCAGGAACAAAGTGACAATCAACTTCTAGGTACTTTGTTCGTTCGTGAAATACCGGGTTTTCACTTATATGAATTGCTGATTTGCTATCACACATGATAGTCATCGGGTCAGTGTGTTCATAACCAAGGTCGAGTAGGAGTTGTTTAACCCAAATCAACTCCTTTGTAACAGCATTCATAGCCCTATATTCCGCTTCAGCTGAGGAAAACGAAACAGTGTTTTGTTTCTTTGTTTTCCACGAAATCGGCGAACTACCGAGTTGAACAAACCATCCAGTGAGAGACTTGCATGTCAAAGGGCAGGCTGCCCAATCAGAGTCACACCAACCAGTGAGATGTAAATCAGAGTCGGAGCAAAAGAGGATACCTTGACCAAGTGTGCCTTTAAGATATCGAACTACTTTGAGAGCTGCGAGCCAATGTTCCCCAGTCGGTATCTGCATAAACTGACTCAAGATGTGAACAGCATAAGTGAGATCGGGACGAGTCGCAAGTAGGTATATTAGACGTCCAACTAGACGACTATACGGGAGAGAATCAGGTAAAGGAGGAGTTGAAGACATTGCCAGCTTGTGGTTTTGGTCCATTGGTGATCCGGCAGGTTTACAAGCCGAGAGACCCGAATCTGTAAGGATCTCCATTGCATATTTCTTCCGAGAAACATAGATACCATCAGTAGTGCGTGCCACTTCTAAGCCCAAGAAATATTTGAGTGGACCGAGATCTTTCATAAAGAAGCATGTGGAAAGATACTCTTTGAAACATCGTATTTCATGCAATAGATCACTAGATATGATCAGATCGTCAACATACACCAAAATCCGCAAGCTGTAGTCCTTTTTCTTAAGAACAAAGAGTGAGTAATATGACCTTGTTTGAGTGAACCCATATCGAGTGAGTGCTTCAACAAGCTTCGAGAACCAGCATCTTGGAGCTTGTTTAAGACCATAAAGAGATTTTCTTAAACGACACACACGTGTTTCGGTAGGTGCTGAAAATCCCTGCGGTATTTTAATATAAACCTCATCTTCAAGATCACCATGGAGAAACGCATTATGGACGTCCATTTGGTGAATATGATGGTGATTTTTAGCAGCGAAAGCGAGAAACATTCTTATTATTGTCATCTTGGCAACTGGTGAGAATGTTTCCTTGTAATCTACTCCTTCTTTTTGTCGATTGCCAAGGACTACAAGTCTTGCCTTGTTTCGCTCTAGAGATCCATTAGAATTCAGTTTAACCGCAAATACCCACTTAGTGCCCAATGGTTTCTTTCCCGGAGGCAAAGCGGTGAGGTCCCATGTCTTGTTTCGTTGCAATGCTTCTATTTCGTTTGTCATAGCTTCTTTCCACATAGGATATTGCATGGCTTCTGCGAAAATCTTGGGTTCAAAGTGACTATCCAAAGAGAGCGCATAACACCTATGCTTGTCCGATAATCTATCAAAAGAAAAAAAGTTGGATAAAGGATGAGACGTACTTGAGGATGATGATTGAGAGGTGGGCGACGAGAGAGAGAGAGAGAGAGGAAACATTGACTGTGCCGACAACATAGTCATTTAGTCGTACACTACGGGTTCGTTGACGAGGTGGCAAGACTCGTGCTTGTGGTTGTGGCTCATGTAAATATGGTTGGACTGTGGCTGGTGCTTCAATTATGTCTGGTGCCGTAGTTGTAACAGCCTCTTGTAGTATTTTCTCATCATCAGATTGATACGGAGCAAATACAGGAGAAGTGACGGTGCTTGGATGGTCATTTGGTTGTGTATCTCGGATTTGTAGTGGATAAATCTCCTCTTGAAATACATCTCGTGATACAAAGAAGACTTTCTTGTCTAAATCATAGAGCTTCCATCCTTTCTTCCCATAAGGATATCCAAGAAAAACACAACGCCTACTCGTGGATGCAAACTTATCTCCACGAGAATTGGTGTTGTGGGCATAAGCTTGACACCCGAATACACGTAAATGTGTGTAGGATGGAGGCTTGTTGTATAGTTTATGGAAAGGTGTAAGGCCTTGTAGAACTGATGATGGTGTCCGATTTATAAGATACGCCGCAGTTAGAACGCATTCTCCCCAGTATTCGATAGGAAGATGAGCTTGGAACCGCAAAGCTCGAGCAACATTCAATATATGTTTGTGTTTACGCTCAGCTCGTCCATTTTGCTGTGGCGTATACACACAAGAAGTATCATGAAAAATACATTGGCCTTGAAAGTAAGACGTGAGAGCTAAGAACTCAACGCCATTGTTTCGGATTTTCTTAACCCGTTTCGAGAATTGCACTTCGATCATTGTGATGTAGTCACGCAAAAAACATGATGTTTGCGATTTGTCAGCCATCAAATAAAGCCATACAGCCCTTGAGTGATCATCCACGATCGTTAAGAAATATTTTGAGCCGCAAAAAGTTGTAGTCCGGTAAGGACCCCAAATATCAACATGTATCAAATCGAAATTATCTTTTGCATTACTCAAACTGTCGGGAAAAGACTGTCTTGTTTGTTTTGCTCTTAGACAAACATCACAATTCTGAATACATAAAGAAGTACTAGAAGATAACGTTGATTCACCACTAGCTAAACCCGTGACTCGTGAAGAAGGATGACCCAAACGCTTGTGTAACAAAAGTGCATCGCTGGAAACTGTTGTATGACAAGCAACTGGTGACATTATCCCACGAAACCGGTACAGCCCCTCTCCCTCTCTTTCACCCGTTCCAATCAGCATCCTCATTGTACGGTCCTGTATAATCATCAACTTATCAGTAATTTGACCAACCAAGTAATTATCAGTTACTAGTTGTCCAAAAGAAATTAGATTCATATGAAATCTCGGGATGTGAAACACATTATGAAGAGAGAGATTTTGGTTTAGATGAGCTAATCCTTGTTGAGATGAAATAACGTTATCTCTTGCTGGTAACTGAATAGAAACCGGAGCAACATCACGCAACTCCGAGAGTAGATCAAGACGTCCCGTCATGTGATGAGTTTCCCCAGTATCTAATATCCAAGAATTAGCATCTGTCTTACCACTTAAGAGATCATTGGTTTTTCCAGCATTGAGGACCGATTGTATCAGTCTCCATTGGTCATCAGTTATACCCGTAAGTCCCTCACGATCTCGGTCCGTGACAGCGGTAGTCGGATTGAGTGTAGCAACATTAGCCGTGAGAACTTGAGTCCCATTAGCCCGAGGTTGCGCGATTCTTGGTCGTGGTTGAGACTGATTCTGGTTACGGGATTGCGGTCTATCCCCCCACCATTCGGGATAGCCCACAACTTTAAAGCATCATGATGCCTCATGTCCCAACCGGTTAAAAACGGTGCATTTGCGAGTAGGATCGCGGTTAATTATCGGACCTGTTTTGGGACGAGTTAGAGCAGGGGTAGGATTGAGTTGAGTAGCAAAACTCATTACCGAAACTTCATGTGATACAGCCGACTGAATGGTCTCATTTTGAGCAACGGTTTGGTAGATTGTATCGAGGTCAGGCATTGGTGTAATCGCGCAGATTTGAGACCGTATTACACCGTGAATAGAGTCGTCGAGACCAGCCAAGAAATCATGGATGCGTAAGGTCTCAATCTCTCTTTCCCTTGTTGTGTTTAAGTCACAGGTACATTGTCCACAGGTACATGTTTTCGTGGTCATACACTCGGCAATAGCATCCCATAACTTTGTTAATTTACCAAAGTATTCATCGACGGTTGCACCATTCTGTTTACAATTCGCCAATGAATTCCTTAGTTGTTGTAACTGAGCCCCACTGTTGATAGAAAAACGTTTCTTTATGATGTCCCAAAGGTCTTTAGCAAATTCTCGAGTTGAGATATTAGAACGCAGGTTCTATCGTTTATTTAATCCAGCCAACCAAGAGATGGTTGTTAGCAGTCCAATCCTCAAGTTCGGGTGCATTGTTTGCTGGTTTCGGTATACTTCCATCTAGGAAGCCAAATTTCTTCCTGGAACTCAAAGCAATCCGAAGATTAAGAGCCCACTCATCGTAGTTCGTCCCGTTGAGCAATGGTTGTGAGATTACTGCTCCGGGATTATCGTTTGAGGAAAGATCATAAGGAGAAATAGTCTTATGAGTAAGAATCGCCATTCAATTGAAAGAAAAAGAGATTAAAAATCGTTGTGTGATCGGAAAAAGAAACCGAGAAAGGCGAGTGCCTTGATCGGAAAAGAGAGAGTAACGCCGAGAGGCTTTGAACGGAAAAGAAAAAGAGTTTTAGTCGTGCTCTGATACCATGACAAAATATGTTCTCTGGAATTAAGCCGTCAAAGGTTTATTCAATCATTCTTGTAGGTTATATACATTCTCCTAATGATACCCTAAGATATTAACCAATCAAATTACAATTTACAAATAAGGAAATAATCTTATTCTTCTCCCAAGATGGAAAGAAGCTGGTTCATTTAAGGGAGGGATTGATGAATAAAGCTTAGTGTGTTAGTCCATTATCTTAGTGTGTTCGTGTCTGCGTATTTGTTCTTTTATTTGAATGAGTCTTCTTTGTTTATAGGATAGTGGAGTCTGTTTAATGTCAAGCCGTAAGTTTAGGAGTTTTAGTTAATGAATCTGTATAAAATCAAAATGATGTAGCTCTGTTTCAGATTTGCAATTTCTAAGTATTTTCTGAAAAATCACTTGTCTTTTGATTCAAAAAGTTAACATTATTCACTTCAAATTTCATAAATATGATTGAACCCAAGGCATGCATAGTGATACATTATTATCTTCTATAAGTTTAAAATAATAATAACTTGACAAAAAAAATTTTGAATAACTTGTATTTCAAAATTGATCAGATTAAGAGAATATGGTGGCTGCTGATATTATTAATTATGATAACTATATTTTTTTTTTGCCAACCATTATGATAACTATATAAATTATAACCATATTATGTATGGATTAATACTATTCAAACCATTCATTCATCTACAATAACGTGTCTTTCTTTTAATTTTATAATATATATATTATAAAGTGCATAATATATATATATATATATATATATACATATCCTATATATACATATCCTATATATATATATCCTATATATATATCCTATATATGTATATATATATATATATATATATAATGGTCTTCATTTTTTAAATCTTATAATTTTTTTGTTATTCCATAATCATATATATAAATAAAACGGTTTTCATTTTTTAAATCTTACAATTTATTTTGTTATACTAGTTTTATTCTCTATTTTATTTATATTTTATATAATTAACATATTCTTTTTTAAAGACTAGTACATTTTTCTTGTTTTGTTAATCATTTATTAGATATTAATATCAACATATCTTGTCATAGTCACAAAGAAAAAGTGTATATATATTTTCTCTTCGAATTTTGTACAAAGAATATTTTATATTTTATTCTTTCATCTTAAAATTTTTTTTAAAATATATACATATACTATAACTCTTGTAATTTTATTCTTTTATATAATTGAATTTTTCCATTTTTATACTATATGTATATTTTTTCAAACAATACATTTAATCTTATTTTGTTGCTTTGTGGTTTCTATTTAGAAGAACAATACAATTTTCTATTTTTTGTTACTATTTCTTCTTTGAAAAAGTAAAAAATTAACAACAATGTTAACTCATAATACTATAGTGACATATTTCACAATCTTAATTACTAATAACATATGTCACGATCTTATAATTTATAATTTTTTATGTATCTTGCTCACATTAAACATGTTCCGATTTATATAATAATATTTATCAATATAATCAAGAGTGATTTAGTAAAATATGTGTGTTTTTATTTGAAATAGGTGAAATGGGTGTATCTATTGGTTTAATTTGTGATTTGGGTTGTTTTTGTTAAACAACAATATTTATTGCCGAGAATGACCCTGCCACATTAATTTAAAATAAAATGGTAATCTTTTTTAAATTAAAAAAACAATAAGATTTTCCTTTTTAAACATTTAAAAGGTTATATTGCGAGAAGTATTTTAGGAAAGTATATTTGTCTCATTATTGGCGTGTACATTTTTTTCTTTATCTAATATGGAAAAAATACTAGGTAAAAGATAATGACATTACTTGTGTAAGAGAAGAGATACACTCGCCGTATTACCTCTTGTGTTCACATGATAACCTATGTGTTCACAAGGACACGGATGTGTTCACAAGGACACGAATGTGTTCACATTAACATGGATGTGTTCACATGAATCTGAACTATTGGTCATGTGAATCCATATTGTTCATGTGGAAAGATTTTGTTCATGTAAATCCATATTGTTCATGTGGAAATATTTTGTTCATGTGAATTCAAAGTGTTAACTACATGTTTCATCGGTTACAAAAATGAACAGGGAAGAAGAAAATAAAATTGCAGCGTGACAAATTATTGGAAAGTTAATTACGTCCTAAAATTGATAGAGGAAAATATGTTCAAACATATTTTTAGACCCGATAAATGCATCCTTCTAACCCAAATAAATAAAAAAAAGGTGCAGACTACACCTACTTATTCTTGCACATCCACTATTAACCAACTAATCTTCTGCAATATCCTCGAATAATAACATGTATTTGTGAAGTACACAGCCAATACAATATAAGTTAATGAAATGATTTTGTAAATAACGACTATCTCTGATCTGGGAGATTTGCCACAAATCTCTTTGTTCCAGTACCGAACAAGAGGTGCTTTTGTAGTGAATAGATTCTCCTCAACCGAGAAACCGCCGCCAATTAACCTCCCTCCACCGTGAACAACCTGCATTTTCCAGAAACCACAAACTCATCAACCAACTAAACAGTCAATCCAATAAAAAAGGGATAAAAAAAGATAAAACCATCGAATCAAACTGAAAAAACAATATAGGGATTCAAAAAAGAAAGTGGCTTACATTGAAGAGACACAACAATAAGGATTGGAGAAGAAGCAATTGTCTTTGCATTTTTTTTCTTATGAGAAGAGATTCTTGTGTTTCAGATCTCAATGTCTATATATATATATATAGACGCCAAAGACTAAACAACTATATTTTTTCAACAACCAAAACCTATGCAAAGTAAGTTTCATACAAAGTTAATTCGATTTGAATGAACAATCTACTACTAAATTTTGAATGAAATAATCAGATTGAAAAATCGTTATGATTAATTCAGATAAAAACCAGAATAAAAAATCTCAAAAGAAAAATCAGATTTGAATGAAAAATTAGATTGATATAAGGTTAATTCAAAGTAAGTTTCATACAAAGTTAATTCGATTTGAATGAACAAGCTACTGCTAAATTTCGAATCAAAAATCAGATTGAAAAATCGGTTCTAGTTGCTGATAAATTACAGAAAACTCTTAACTATAATTTAATCAATTTTTTCTTTTATCAGTAGCATATAAAATCCTATAAGCAACATCAAAATCCGGAAAAAAAACCATTGAAAAACATATGAAACCGTGAACAATCAAAATCGTGAAGACCGAAAAGCACAAACAATCAAAATAATACAAACAAATTTTAGAACAATACAAACCCTAAATACTCAAATCTCACAATAAACACCATAAGAACTAGAGATCGAGCAATCTATGACAAAAATCAAAGAATCAAATAAGAATCCTAAACCCCCATTTCGCACAACAATCAAGATCGCCGAATATAGAGTCAAATCAACCCAAATCTTAAATGAAATCTCAAAAGGAGAAGAAATAGAAACACAAAAGGAGAAGAAATAGAAATAGATAGATAAGGTGAAGAGTAACCTGGCGATTAAAGAGTATAATCGCCAGCGATTAGAGATTAGAACGGCCGACCTTAGAGAATCCGCCGTAGACTTCAATCGCCGGTGAATACGGAGCTCAACGGAGGCTGAGAATAATTGACGGCCGGAGCTACAATGCAGCGTTGAGCTAACTTTAGGAGATAAACTATTATGAGTTACCTAGGTTAATATGTGTGAGTTTTTACTTTCCTTAAGTTTTTTTTACATTATGGACTTAATAATTATGAATAGATATCAAAATGCAAATTAAAAAATTAAAAAAAAACCAACGATTTTAGTATGAATGATTGAAGGGGATATAATTGTCATTTGACAAGTGAGACTACCTTAATCACAAATGACTTCAAAACACACTTATTTCTCTAATTAGGGAACCAAAGTGTGACCAATTCTACAATTATTTCTATAATCAACTATACATATATCTCCACAAATTTTAGATATTTACATAAACTGATGCAAAACATTTTAATATATTTCTAAATAGTGTTATGATGGTGTAGTTAACAAATTGTGTTAAGAGTGTGTAAATGGGAAAACAACCTATCTGTTCCCGCATATATGAACAATATGACAATCTATTAACTATTTACATTCTTTAACTTTTGAATTCTCATACCTCCATTATAAACGCATTAATCATTACAAAGTTAATAATTCCGTTAAGAGTTATGACTCAGACAAAGACATGGATGGTTGAGGCATGTGAGAAAGAAAAAATGATAATTTTACAATAAAGTTTTACTGAAAAAACGACGCGTTTTCCGTCAATGAAGATGTCATAATGGACGATTAGGAAGAGGGATACCCATAATAGAATTCTCTATCGACTTTTCAATTGTTCTCCATATGGTTCGGAAGAGAAGGTATTTTTGGCTATTCACTGATTTATGTTTTCTTGCTTTCTTTGGTAAAAAATTAAAATTTATTTGTTCAAATAGACTGATGAGTCATTGCTGGAAGAGATTGAAGATTTTTTCTTTAATGGTTGTGAGGTGAAATGATACATAGATAATTTGAAATTTGAAACAAGAACATGTGAAGCAGTTGTAAGTTGCTATGCGAAGGAGATTGGGAAAAAAACCTATTGTTTATCGATAAAGAAAGAGTTAGAGAAAACTCAAAAACGGCATCTATTGATACATGAGAAAGAAGTAACTGAATGCGTTGGTGAGCTAAAAAAACTGAAGAATATGGGAGTTCTTATGGTTGTAGTGTACGACTATTTTTGGAACAATTGTACGAGGGAATTTAGTAATGTTATGGTGAGTGTGATTTTAGTTCTTGTGTCCGCACTTTAGTAGATGTATTTTTTTTGGCTTAGTTGTGCGAGTGGAGTTCTTGGTGCCCGAACAATTTTCAGTAATATTTAAAATACTTTTTATTCCCCTGTTTTGATGTTTAATGCTTTACACACAAATTACATAATTCATTCGATTTTTGGTTTTTTGAGATCAAAATGTATTCCAAAATAGATCAACAATAATAAATCAACATACAAAATACAAACAACAACAATGGTAACACAAAATATACAACAATTTTTTTTTTTCAAAGTGAATATCACTTAATTTTATTTTTCTCTAAAACATCAAATAAACCATATGAAGGGAGTAAATATCAAGACATTGTTTTCTCACACAAATAAACTATCCACGCCATCGTTATAGTCATTCCTAGTAAATGAATTATTAATATCATAATGGTCAATACATTTATAAGATATGATTTCATAATAGGGTACAAGAATTATAAAAATTAAAGATTGTAGATAGTTAACATCACGATTTCTATTTACATGAACGAATTATCACATTTGTTTTATGTGTGGGCACGAATAAAATTGTTCTCCTGTGGGATACTCAATGAATGCCAAAAAAACACACAAGGTTAAATTTTACTCCTTTGATTTAGCTTTTGCTAAAAAGTTGGTTCATGTTTTGTTTCATCCGCTTGAAAAGATATTTTCCCGTAATTTTTTTTTTGACAACATAAATTAATAAAATTTAAACGAGGTGGGATAGAACCAACATAGGTAGATATAATATTCGCTTCTCTTGCGCATATGGCAGGCATATTTTCTCTTCTATTCCACGATCTTCCATGGTATATGAACTTGAATCGAGGGAAAAATGCCTTGAGTTTTGAAATTATGCTATCTCTGCCGCAAAAGTAGGCCATTCCAGTAGTCTATCAAGGATTTGAATAAACTCGGTGGATTCAGTGATAAAAGTATAACAATCTGGTCTGAGTCGTTGGAGACATTTAAGCGTCCATAAGAGCTAGAAATTCTGTATGTAGAAGTGAGATACCATAGCGAATACCCGCACACCCCATCAATTTCGAATCTCAATTTGCAGGAGTAAAATGCCAACCGATGCCACTAATAGTCTCCCCGGTCTTCCAAGACCCATCAAAACTGCACATCCCCAACAAAAAAGAGGGAGAAGAGACTGTATCTCAATTCTCATCTTGTCAGGGTACTCGCTCTGGTTCGAGGTCCGAATTTGCTAGAAACCATCGATTTGCTTCCCTCACAACAAGTTCTATACTATATGGGGGTTCCCACTTTGTGTTTTGTAGACACCAAGTATTACTTCTGTTTATGCTATTAACATAAATACTAAAACAAACAATTTATTACTTGTATGAAAACATAAAATTTAACTTCAATAATGGCATAAACTGCCGCGCATTTAATATAATTTAGAAACTACTATAAACTAACAACAAATGATGCAAAAAAGCACGAGTCACTAGCTAAGAATTGATATTATTAGGCAACGAATTCTGCTCTGGCGAGTTTCGACATATCGGGCAAGTTCCGTTTAGTTTAAGCCATTCGTCTATACAATCAGCGTGAAAACAGTGTTGACACAATGGTATTGTCCTAAGCGTTTCTTTAGGTTCGTATTCTGATAGACATATTGGACACAAAGCATCCTCTATATTAGGAAACCTTTTACTCTCTCCCAAAACTATCTTTGGGTACGACTCTATTGTCGGTCCATCAAGACCCATTCTTATCATAGAATGGGCTTGGGTGCTACTGATCTCTGGGACACGACGGCTTCGTTTGATGTATGAAATAATTTTGCTGTAGACGAAACAAAGAAGACCGAAGAAGATTAAAGTTCCTGGGATTCCGGCACCGATGGCTATTGCGTAACGTGCTTTTCTTGGAATACCTGAAATTAGGAGGAATGGATTGAATAGCCTAATTAATCATATTTAAATTATTTGTGTTGAAAGAGAAGATAAAAATGTAATGTGTTGATGAGGCGACTCTATAGTAAACATGTAACAATAAAACAAGTTAAGACTAAAAAGCAGGTGGAGCAAAAGTCAATGGATTGGAGTCTTCATTATTACGGCCACAACTATGCCTCCACTTACTCATTATAATTTATAACCCAACTTCTCATTCTTTTAGATTATTATTATTTATTTTTCTAAGTTAGAGAGTTGGAGTAGAAACCTTTAATCTCTATGGTGAGTGATAAGTCAACTTATTATATTTTTTTAATAAATTTGATGTATGACACTATTTTCGATTTGTCAAAAAAAAAATAATTTCACATTCAAGATAATTCAATCCTCTGCCTAAGCTAATAGAGCAACTCTTTCTCAAGTATGGTAATCACTAGAACACGAATGATTTAGATTTATATTAACTTTTCATATTTATATATTTTCTTTAGTCAAAGACACGTGGACATGTAATAAAAAGTTTTATAAATTAGAAATTTAACCTAATATATTTTTAGTCTATTTATATTATATCCCATAAATTTTTATATTAATTACTAATTTAACTATTATTAAAAAATTAATTTTCAGTAATAATTTTAAATCAAGTCGTTATATTAGTTTATCAACAATCTATTAGAAATGAATACCAAAAAAAAAAAAACAATTTATTACAAACAATTTGTCTTTTCGATATTCATTCCATGAAGTTTTAAATGATGTTTTTACCATTCAAGAAAAGAAAGTTATTTTTTGTTATCAATTTTGATTTTTTATTTTTTACTTTTAAATTGGTATTAATCAAGGATATTTTAAAATAAAAAGTTATAAATAAGTTATAGAATATTTTAATTGGTACAAAAAATTAAACATTATTTGAAGCTATATAATATGAGAATTCGAAGAAATTATTTTTATGATTTTTAGTTAAAACAAAATATTATAATTTATTTTTCAAAATACCACATATTCAAAATAATTTTAAAACATTAAATTTAAATCTCTAAATCCCATAAATTAAACTATAATCCTTCAAAATTACATAAATTATATATAGTTATGAACTTTTTAATTGGTGCAAAAAATCTTAAACATCATTCAAAATGAAACATAGATGATATATAATATGATAATTCTCAGTTTCAATTCAAAAATACAACATACTCTTAGCTTTTTCAAAAATGATACAAAATTGTTTGTTCCAAAAAATCACAAAACTAAAATAGCTTCAAAATTGTAAATTTAAATCTTAAACCCAAAACTAAATCCTTAAATCTTCAATATTAGATCATAAACTATAATTAGTGAACTCAAACCCAAAAGTTTTATTTTAAGCCATAAATTCTATTATTCAATTTATAATCTTTTGCAAAAAACTTAAACATTATTTAAAATGAGACAGAGAGGATATATAATATGATAATTCTCAGTTTTAGTTCAAATATAGAACATACTCTTAGTTTTTCCAAAAAATGCTACAAAAAATGTTTGTTCCAAAAAATCACAAAAGTAAATAGCTTCAAAATTGTAAATTTAAATCTTAAACCCACGAAATCCTTAGATCTTCAAAATTAAATCATAGGTTCTAATTAGTGAAGTCAAACCAAAAACTTTAAATTTTAAGCCCATAAAATTCTATTTTTCATTTGTGATATTTTGCAAAACAATTTGGAACAAATTGGAGTTCAAGGTATATTTTCTGTCAAATAATTTTGATGATATTTCTTTTTTTCCCTCCGTATAATATGATACTTAAATTATAGCAAAGTTCTAAAAATATCAAATCTTTTAATTTTAGGAAAAAATACTATCACAAATTTTCAAAATATTATCACAAGTTTTAATATCCAAAAATAAAACTAAAATTTATTTATTCCAAAATATTGTAAGCTGAACCTAAATTTTAAGCTCTCAAAAATTAAACTTCGAAATCTATACCTAGAACCTAATGCCAAAATAATTAACACAGACCTGAAATTTAAATTATAGGGCATGATTGGTTATTGCTGTAGAAGCTTTCTACAGTCAAATATAAATTTTTTAAAGCCAAATAATTTCTACAACAATAAAGTGAAACCAATCAAACTGTAGCTTTCCTATTTTTTCTCACTGCCAAAATAGGATTTTGTTTATTTTTGGCTGTAGAAAGCCAATTTCTCAAAGCACTTATTTTTTTGCTTTCGCTTTCGCTTTCTCCTCTCTCCTCTCTCCTCTTTCTTTCTCTATTTATTTTTGTATATATATACATATATCGTATAAATATAATAATGTAATGTGATTATTTTTATACCTCTCTAATTAATTCAAATTTTTCATGATTAACATTTTTGTTATTTATTTTGTCTATACATACACACACACACATATATATATATATATATATATATATATAAATCGGATAAATATAATAATGTAATGTGTTTATTTTTATATCTTTAATTAATTTTAGTTTTTTATGATTAATTTTTTTGTTATATTTTGTCTATATATATATATATTTCATGAATATAATAATGTAATGTGTTTATTTTTATATCTCTCTAATTAATTTTTCATGTTGAAAATTTTTGTTACTTATTTTGGCCGCCAATGTTAATTTTTATGATTAAACATAAAAAATAACTTACATCACAAAGTTGTTCAATCATGCTTTCATTTTAAAAAGTTACAGCAAAAATTCTACAGCCAAAAATCTCACAGCAACAAAATCTAAAGCCACAACAACAAAACCTACAGCCAAATTTCTACAGCAGAAAAACAAAAGCCACAACTGCAACCAATCATGCCCATAATCTTTATAAATTACTTTTAATGTTTATGGTATTTTCGAAAAGAAAATTTGTCAATGGTATTTTTAGAAAAAAAACTAGTTATTTTTTTTTTAACTTACAGAATTCTATATATAACTTTATCCTATAATTATTTTAATTTTTTAAAAATTAATAATAAAATCAAATCTTATGTTCTCTATTCCTTTTCAGTTTTGATGAGGTGCAATTCTTATTCTACAACTATATATCCTAATCATTTCAAAAATAAATTTTAAAATTTTATTAGTAAATTCAAATCTACATATATATATTCTCTATATATTTATATTCTAAACTCTTAAAATTTGATATTTTTGTGATATTTTTGGAAAGAAACCATTTTAGTGGTATTTTTAGAACAATTAGAAGACTGTGATATTTTTGAAACCAAAATAATGTTTTGGTATTTTGTTGAATTTCTCTTTTTAACATATCATCAAAAGTTTTATTTTCCCAACATATAACTGAAAATTATTTTTTCCAAATATATCACAAACTAAAACATAATTTTAAACCCTCAAAATTAAACTCTGAACTATATACCCTAAACACTTAAGCTAAAATAATAATTCCAAATATAAAATTTCAATTATCACTCTTAAAAATCTTTTTAAATGTTTATGGTGTTTTTGGGTACGAGGTTTTAAGTGGTATTCTTGGAAGATAAACTTAATAGTCATATATTTATTAAACAATTTTTTTGTTAATTTAAGGAATTCTACACGTAGTTTCTTATTTTAATAATTATTTAAAAGTATTTTTATTTTATAACAAAACTGAATTTTATGTTATTCTCTATTTCTTTCAGTGTTATAGTAGGGCTGACTATTTAATTCCTCTTCGGTAATACCATATAGTACTAGATACATTTAAACTTAAAGTCCAGTATTTCTATTTTAAATAGTCGAAACTTGTAACTCCTAAAATCAAAGTTCAAATTTAGAATTCAAACTTCTATTACTTCTATTTTAACATTAAACTTTAATTTGGGTGCAGTAGGTATTATATGATATTATCGAAGGAAAATAGATAATTAGTGACAATAAGGCTTTGGGAAAAAAAAAAACGCTTCGTTTTATAAATAAAGTGGCCTCATCTTTATTATTACATTGTTTTCAACCAAAATGTTTTGTAGAAAAATAAATACATATGTACAGTGGAGAGTGGATTATGTACTGTATATACAAAATAAGTGATTCATCGTTCATTAGTCAATATACCGTGTTGAATCTCATGTGGTATATATTTTTATTTAAAGAATCAGAACGGACAAAATTAATAAATAGTTATAACTATATAGTCATTCTACCAAATTCGTATTTATTAATAATTCCATTCCATACATGACTCATTCAACTTCAAATTTTCTTCATTGTCTACGTCAAATTAATGTACTCTTATGTTGATACTAATTATGATTTTTGACCTTATTAAAATAAACTTTGAAGAATTAATTAAGAATGAAAAAGAAGAGCGAATTGAATACCTGGTTGATGAGCGTCAGAGCAAAGTATTTGACGTGATGAATTACTCTTGATGCCACACTTACCACCTCTAATCTCACATCGGCTACATCTTGGAACCTTCCAAGTGAGCCAGAGGTTATCACTCAACTCCGAATACGACACCGTCTGCTCATAAAATGGCCACCTAACCGGAACTTCAACGATTTTCATTAACCGGCATGATTGAGACGACAGGTAGTTCATCATTCTAGGCGAGGCAGTGGCAAACACCGTGCTGTTTTTGCCGCTCAAACACGTTATCGGATTTAACGGCTTAAAACGGAGATAATCTGAAGTTGAGCAGTTAAAAAATGTGAAGCGACGTAAGTAAACACCACTAAACGGCGTCGTTGTTAGGTTTAGCTCTAAGATCCGTTGAGGAAGACAGTTATATGGGTCGTTGATCCAAATCTCTTGAGCTGCGTAATCGATCTCCTCCACGGTGAAGTTACCGGAAAACGGTAGCGTAATGGTGGTTCGGTTTACGCCGTTAGTGTCGCACGTTAAGTCGAATCCTTTGTTGTAACCGCAAGATTGGGATTGATGGGATTCTAAACGGAAAGGAAAACGAACAATCGGATCGTCGCCGCGACAGACGGCGTTAGTGCATGTGGCAGTGATCCTTGTCGGGATTAGGAGACTGAGAAACAAAAGAGATAAACTTATTATTTTTGTTAGTTCCATTTTTTTTTTTTTTTTTGGAGCTGATTGTTGTGTTGGAGAAACTAAAGCATTGACAACAATCCTTTTTGTAACTGCGACGGACCCATAGTGTACGTCACCATTTTAATGGAAATATTTTATCGAAAAATAAATCTATCTTCCAATCATTGTCTATTTCTTTCTTTCTTCTTTTTTTTTCCATCTAAAACCTTTAATCAGATCATTGAGCAACATTAATATATAGTCCAAAATGTTGTATTTGACACAGCTTTTCATGATAATAAATCGGGTACTCCGTGACCTGAATTAGAAATTGATTTCTTGAAAGCAGCTTCTCCAACTATTGATCATTGTTATATAGTGTTGATTGTTGAAGCAAGGATGTTGCTCCCTGAATGGCCCAATATAGCGCGGTAAATTCAGCTTCTTCCACAAAGTAATTTTCCATACCGTACGTACTAAAGTAGAGTTCCTATGTGATTATAGAAGAGCCATCCTAACTTGAAAGGTTGGTCCCTGTCTTGTGAGCAACATCGTAGTTGCACTTTATCCAGCCACGGAGCGGTGTGGACCATCTCTCATTGCGTATTGACTATTGTGTCAGATTTTGACACAATACTTTCCGCAGTTCCAAAGTTTATATATCCATTCCTTACTATTAAGTTGCGCTTTTGTGACACTACTTCGAGCATCCCAGGAATTGGAGGCATAGACTAACGAGAGAGATTGTCCAAAGAGTAATGTGCAGAACTCATAATCTCAATATCTTGGTATCTCCCAACAAAAAACATTAGATCGCATAGAAGAAGCTAGAAGAAGTTCTGGCTTCACGTAAAGCGGCCAGAGATAACGGAAATCAGAATCTGTTGAGAGCTAGAGGCCCGTCTTTTAGAAGATCTATCCGAGATGAAATTCTACCTGCGTCTTATCAACAACGAAGAAATTACAGAGAGCGGTCTAGCTATAAATCGTTTTATGTTCCAGTTCATCCACGAGAAGGATCTTCTCGTTATAGAGAGAACTTTGAGTCTTCATCAAGATCAACTTCGGTTAGAGACTCATCTCATCGTGAACACCAGGACCCTTTCCCTAACTCTAATCGGGATTCTCAATTAAACCATCGTGATGGAGCCATTCTACAACCTACTAACCTAGTGGAGGTAGGCTCCGATAATCACACAGCTGCGTTACAGAGAAAGCCAAATGGAAAAGATATTATGATAGATTCGAGTCCTAAAAGATCGCGCAGACCAGAACTTGAGAGGAATATCACATCAATGACTTTTCAGAAACCTTTAACGTTGAAAGATAATAGCATAGACTCAGAACTAATGCAATATATAGAAATTCAATATGCAGCTATACCAGGGACAACGAGCACACTCTATCAAAGCTCTCCCTTGACAGAACACGTCCCTAATAAAGTTACAGATGCAGATTTACCTCATGGTCTTGTTGCCAATTCAATCTCAGCTCAAGTACCACATAATGTGGAAACTCATACACCTAATGTTCTCTCAACATTGGGAAATAGAGTGGAAGAAGTGACTATCTCGTTATCTAACTCTGACACATTAATCAAGAATCTGCCAAGACGAAAACCAGTTCAAAATACAACAAAAGCTGCTGCTAGACCTCTTCCAAAACAGAAGCCACAAAGGAAATCTCTACAAGGAGCTAGTTCAAGGAAAAGGAATGTCATTAATGCTAGATGTTCGCCAAATAAGAGACATATTTTAAATGTACCATCAAGCCAATCTCATGGTCACGGCTCCGATCCATCTATTCCAAATCATTCAACAATGACATTTGTTCTAGCAATTTGCAAAAAAAGAGTGGATTTTCAAAATCCGCCAAATCCTCTTCCTTAGTTATTATTAGCTGGAACTGTCAAGGACTTGGGAACTCCCTGACAGTTCGTCGGCTTCGGGAGTTTCGCTTAGGATTCTTCCTTATATTCTATTCCTAATGGAGACAAAGAATAGTGATAATTTTGTGATCGAAAAGACGCATTGGATGGGCTATCATCATAATTCTACGGTTTCTCCGATTGATTTGAGTGGCGGATTACTACTACTATGGAAAGTTGATCTTGAAGTTATCAAAACTTCAACTAACTTTATCGATACTAAGCTTACCTTTAAAAATAAGGTTATTTACATTACGTTTGTATATGGAGCACCATCAAAGAAGCATAGGAAAAAAGTTTGGGATACAATATCGACTTTTGGAGATCGCATAACCGATATGTGGCTATTACAAGGCGATTTCAATGAAATATTGGATAATCAAGAGAAGCGTGGATGAAGATTGCGGAGACAAAGCTCGTTCTTCGACTTTAGGAACTTTTTAACGTTTAATGGTTTAACGGAGATAAACTACACGGGTAATTTCTTATCTTGGTGAGGTTACCGATACAAGTGGTTTGTCCGTGCTCGGTTGGATAAAGCAGTATGTAACAGCAGCTGGTCGGACAGTTTTCCCTCGTCCAAATCAGAGTATCTTCGCGTAGTCAATTGTGTTGACGATGCTAGAGTGAAACATAGAAGCTTGTTTCATTTTGATAATAGATTGAGTGAAAAGGCAGAAATAGAGGAGTTGATCAAAAAGGTGTGGAATTCAAATCCTATGCTTTCTGTTGTATCCAAAACAAACGAATGTAGAATGTAAATTATTGCTTGGAAAAAAAGCCGAAAAATTCAACTCTTCAGCCTCTATTATTGACTTACAACAGCAGCTTGAGACTGCCCTTTCCTCGAATTTACCTGACTCTCAAGTTATTGGCCGCTTGTCTGCATCTCTAGAAAATGCTTACAAAGATGAAGAGACGTTTTGGAAGCAAAAAAGTAGAGTCTCATGGCTTTAAAACGGAGACCGTAATTCTAGCTACTTTCATGCCACGACTAAATCTAGAAGAGCTCAAAATCGATTATTGATATTAGAAGACACCAATGGAATACCTCGCTCTGAGGAGCATGAATTAACTAGTATTATCTCTCATTATTTTCAAGATATCTTTACCTCAAACAACAACAAGGACCTTTCCATAGTTGCGGACTCCATTGACTCTTGTATTTCTGATAATATTAGTAATTTACTTGTAAGCATTCCTGATGCTCAAGAGATCAAGATGGCACTATTTGGTATAAATCCAAATAAAGCTCTGGGACCTGATGGTTTTACCGCATGTTTTTTCCAAAAATTTTGGACAATTGTTGGTGAGGATCTCGTTAAGGAAATTTCCACTTTCTTTCGTACGAGAACTTTCCCGAGAAGACAAAACGAGACACATATTCGACTAATACCTAAGATGTTAGGTCCAAAGAAGGTATCAGACTATCGACCAATAGCTCTACCATTATCTCGGAAAACCAATTGGCGTTTGTTTCAAGATGAGCTATCTCAGACAATGTTCTTATCACTCATGAAATTCTCCATCCTCTCTGATGCTCGTTGGCCAAAAAAGGGGGGCTATGGCCATCAAGACGGATATGAGCAAAGCCTATGATAGGATAGAATGAAGTTTTCTTCATAGATTATGAGAAAAATGGGTTTCCACAAAGTGTGGATCAAGTGGATCATGGAATGCGTTACCACTGTATCATATTCCTTCCTCATTAATGGCAGTCCACAAGGACTTGTTTTTCCCTCTAGAGGACTACGTCAAGGATATTCGTTATCCCCAAGCCTCTTTATCCTTTGTTCAGAAGTATTTTCAAGGATGTGTAAGAAAGCCCAAGATAAGGGTTGGTTACCGGGAATAGGTGTTTCTAAGCGTGGTCCACGACTTAATCATCTTCTTTTTGCCGATGATACCATGTTCTTCTGCAAGGCTAACCCGAGAAGTAGTCTAGTTCTATCATCTCTATTGGAGAAATATTCTGCTGCTTTAGGTCAAATGATAAACTATGCTAAATCATCCATCACCTTTGCATCCCGCATTCCTTCTCATACGCGCGCTAACATCAAAAGGATACTTGGAATATCCAAGGAAGGAGGATCCGGAAAATACCTCGGTGTACCAGAAAATTTTGCTCAAGAAAAATCTGATGTTTTTGCATCTATTGTAGACAAAATTAAGCAAAAATCCCATAGTTAGACCTCAAGGTTTCTCTCACCAGCCGGAAAACAAATTATGCTTCAATCCATTTTGACGGCTATGCCAGCATATACTTTGGGATGCTTTAAACTCCCCACAAATATATGCAAAAAGATTCAATCACTCTTGACTCGCTTTTGGTGGGATTCCTCACCGGATAAAAGACAAATATGTTAGCTAGCATGGAATAAACTTACCGTACCCAAGAATGCGGGAGGTTTGGGCTTTAGAGAAATTGAACAATTTAATGATTCCTTATTAGCCAAATTAAGTTGGCGTATTCTCTCTAATCCCGACTCGCGCCTAGCTCAATTATTACTGTCAAAGTACAGTCCTTATACTCCCTTTTTGGAGGCACCCTTAACGTCGAGACCATCACATGGTTAGAAAAGCATTCTTTGTGGTCAAGAAGTCCTTAAACGCGGGATCGGGTGGCTGATTGGCGATGGTACTTCTATAAGAGTTTGGCATGATCCATGGCTGTCTCTTATCACCCCCCTTCGACCCTACGGTCCAATGCCAGATAAATGAAGTTGTGTGATTTGCTTTCACCTGCTAAACGAAGCTGGAACTGGAGTGCCATTGAGGCATATTTACTCGGCTACGAATCGATATTGAGAAATCTCCCACCAGGTTCACCACACTGCTCAGATAAACTAGTATGGCTCCCTGTGAAATCAGGCGAATACTCTTCTCATACAGGTTATGCTCTCTCAATAATCCATAATTTACCTGAAACTCAAGTCAATTTTAAATGGCAATCTCATTTATGGAAACTGATCTCTGCCCCTAAAATCAAAAAAAAAATTATGGAAAGCAATCTTTGAAGGTCTTCCTATAGGGACTCAATTGTCGAAGAGAGGCTTTATACAAGCCTTAAATTGTCCTAGATGCGGACGCCCTGAGACTTGTTCTCATCTATTATTGCACTGTAATTACGCAAGGTAGGTTAGGAACTCTGCTCCGTTATGTTCTTTGCTAATTGAGCCTGAAGATACTGTTATGTCTTTATTGAATAAAGCTTCAAATTGGCGATGTGCACCTCCAGTTAACATCCAAGTACCGCACCTCTTTACATGGATTTGTTGGTATCTATGGATATCTAGGAATAATTTCATTTTTTCTATAAAAATTCTTACAGGTCCAGAGATTATATCATTAGCGATACATGGAGCTAAAGAAATGGAATTGGCTTTAGCTTTGAATTCTCAACCAGTTCCTTCTCAAGTCTCTTACCACATTCCCTCAATTACATCAGGTCTTTATTGCTGCAAAAATGCAGCTTGGAATGCCACACTAAGATGTGGAGGTCTTGGATGGTGCTTTAAAGTATCGAATGGTTGCATAGTGGACACACACTCAGCTCCCTTACATTCAAGCTCCTCAGCAATTGCAGCGGAAGTGACTGCCCTTCTACAAGCCATGAAGTTGGCTATTGATAATAGGGATTTGGAGTCCCGGGTTATCAATCAACCCATCGTTGTAGCATAGATGATGATGGGTTTTGTCCATCCATAATGAGAGCGTACTAAGAAATGTGGATGTATTGGATGCTTTAAAGTCAAGCTAAATGTTAAAATGGGGTTTGGTTGCTAAATGGTTGTAAGTGCAATGAATGTAAAAAGACATAAAACAGAGAGAGGCTTAAAACACTTTTGGATGCAAAACAGAGTAAACGCAGGAAAGGGTAAAAATGCAATCAATGTAAAGTCGTTCATGAGGAAAAAGGGTAATTGACTTGGGAATCCATCCTGGGCTACCTAA
>OVBE01003710.1:0-26046 GCA_900406425.1 Iberis pinnata
TTAAAAAAAAAAAAAAAAAAAAAAGAAACTAGTCACTTTTCATAATTTAGAAACAAAGTCGGAGCCACTTAGGTAGTTAACTTTAAAAACTGAACTTTCTATTCTTTCAAGTTTTCCTTTTCTCTTTAGTCGTTGAATCGAACCTAGAATATACAACTTATCGCCAACGATTTACATTTACCCCCTAGCCTTTGATTTCTCAGTATAGAGGAGTAGACTTGAGTCGAAGGGATAAAATCTTGACAACAAGGGTTGCCTTGCGTGCAATCGAATTCAACACCCAAAGCTGTATTATTTTGGATTTCTAGGTAATAATTGAATTCTTGAGTTTTCAAATAATGTACTCGAACCTTTGATAATCAATAAAATACATACATATTACTCTACTTTTATCTCTTAAATTGGTTACTCAAGCTCTACCTTTTGTTTCGTGTAGCCCTTAGAAAAATCATCCCAGATTGTACCAACAATCACGATTTACCAGAACATGGACATAACCAAAATGAAGGAGGGGAGATTTACCAGGACAAAATTCTCTCTGATCGGTGCAACACCAGTGGCAGCATGCTGCTTTACCGGCGAAGACGTCCAACTGGAACAGTAACGTCCATGGTGGAGATGGGTAGAGGGGAAACAGATTTCCTGAGAGTAATGCAAAGGGAACGAAACAGAGAGATGACTAAACGGAAGAGTGCGGCGTCTGAGATAATGATGAGACATACAACATACCAAAAGGGCTTTTATCACTATCTCCAATAGAGACAAAACTACTTTGTAAACTCTATCCAAGGGAAGAGATACTTGTTGGTGTCCATTGTCGGTAAAAGAACCAACCGGAGACGGTCCCAACAAGAGATTTGAAAGCAGAAGATCAATGGTAGCGCCAAGGAGAGATCTTGGCGGCGGCGAACCGTCACGTCGGCCTTAGAGTCTGTCCCAGTTGAAATCTGGTGAAACGAGAGAAACCCACGCTTGAAAACGAGCTAGCGGATAGAATATGGGACCTATGGGTGAATAGGTCAGAGAAGAGAGCGTCCCTGCCGTCAATGGAAATGCGGCTCCTAGACCCCAAACACCATCGGTCAAAAGATTCTCGAGAAAACTAAATCCAAACGGCTTAGTTGACTGAATGCAATGGATCTGAGGTCTTGGTTGTAGTAAACGGTTCCAAAAGATAAAGCACAGTAGAGCTATCTCCCTGGTCGATGACTTCTCCATCCATAGTAGAGATTCGCCGGCGCAGACAAGAGAAACGAACCAAATGAAAAAATTGAAAGAGAAGCTAAAAGGCAAGAAAATAAATAACAGGGGCGACGCTGGCGGACATGGCCACCACCGGCGCCGAAGAGAAGGAAGAGTTCGGGTACCGCAATTTTAGTGTATGGGAGAAACGAAAAAGTTAGAAACGTGTAAAAATGATCGCAAAATCAATGTACATGGATTGTCACAATTCACATCACAAGCTCAATTCATGTTTTGATGTTACACTAGGAACACATTCAAATCCAACGAGAATAAATCCAAAATTAAATATCAATAACAATCTTCAAACTTCAACAACAATCATACACTTTTAATAAAAAAAAGTACACCAAATCAAACACAGCTGAAAAAGTTGATAAAATCATCAACAAGTTGAAACCATTTTCGACGCCAATGCGAATTGTTGCAAAGAAACAAAATAAATGTTAGGATCTAACCAAAAACGAGGTAGAGAGAGGTGAGAGAATGTTTCTCCCAGACACGCAGCCCGAGAATTCAATTTCAACCTTAATCTCTCCTCGAGCCCAGCGCTTCTCCTAGGTTTAGAACGGTGGTTTACGGCGGCCGGAGATCTGTTTTGCCCATTTAACCAGCTGAAAACGGAAATCTCCTCCGGCGAATCTCAAGCTGAAATCTTTACCAAGAACTCTTGAAATCAAGATGAAGTCAATCTCACACAAATCTCTCTTTTCAACTTAAGAAATCAGTCACAGGAAAGAAAACTCTTCCTTCGACCTATGCTACTCATCTCTGTGCTTAAAAGTCAGAGCAAGAACCTTCACAGCTATCTCTAGAGGAGAAGCTGAAGATCTCTTTGTTTTCTTCCAACCAACATCTTCGGTCTACAAGACAATCTCGAAAAGTCTCAACAAGCCAAAAATGAATTCAAGAATCCCCCACGAGCTCAAAGGGAAGGGTATTATGTCAGACTACCAGTCGCCCCCTCGTAAAGCAAGAGTCATAGTAGAAGAACCAGAAAACAGAGACATATTTGAGAAACACTCCCTCACCCTAATAGGACGTGTCTCAAATGTCTCTGCGCAAAGAATCTGGTCCTTAATCCCGGCCTTAGCAGAGAGGTGGAAAACCTCTACTCGGGCGTTCGGAGCAGATCTAGGAAGAGGCCTCTTCCAGTTTCAATTCGCTTCAGAAGAAGACATCCAGCTGGTCCTCGCAAATCGTCCGTACCACTTTGCTAAGTGGATGATTATGCTGCAACGATGGGAACCTACGACATCACCCACCTTCCCGTGTCTGATCCCTTTCTGGATTAGGGTCCAAGGAATTCCAGTGCACTTATGGACAAGTTCCATAATTGAGAGTATTGGAAAGAATATCGGAATTTTCGAGGAAGTGGAAATCACCAATGTCTCGGCAAGGATGCGAGTTCAAATAAACGGACTGCAACCTCTGATAAAAACATCAATCGTGGAGTTCCCAAATGGAGACGAAATTGAGGTAACTCTAGTGTATGAAAAATTGGAGAGACATTGCAACCTATGCAATAGATTGGATCATGAATCCAAAGACTGCCCCAGCAACAAGGCAAAGACCAGCACATTGGTTAAACACAACCAGTCTCTACCAAGAGATCAAGCTCCTAAGGATCTCTCGAATCTAGACCCTCCCCATGAGTCAATCTCTCGGCATAGGAAGACTTCCTATAACCAACGGAGAGACCGAGAGCAATTCGGACGTAAACAGGAGTATGATCATTGGGAGAATGATAGAGCCACAAAAGCTAGAAGGCTAAATCCAAGTAATGAGTGGGCAAATCGAAGGGATCTAAGAACTCATTTAACAAAGAGCAGGGAATTCTACTCTGACAAAACTTTCAACACGGGATCGTCAAGGACTAGCAGTTACAGACCAATCCCAAATCTCAAAACGACATTTCCTAACTCTCATCACACCAGGCCTCTCTCCCCCCAGGGACGATTTGAAGGCAAAGATCATCTTCATCCCCGCACTCAATCCAGTGAGAGGGACTATCTAAGGCGTCAGCCTCAGGACAGTGAACAGAGATCCCCTTTGGAGCAGGATCCCCAGCACCAGTCATCTCCAGTTTCACCGGTGGCAGTTGCTGAAGCTCTAACGGAGATACGTAATGTAATGACCCAATATGTAGCTTGTGCGGATCCCATTGAAAGTGCAGCCCGCAAGGAAAGAGCCAAATTGGCGGAGGCGAAAGGTGACCTTGTTGCGGCTGCATCTCGTAATGCTCTTGCAGCCAAGAGTAGAACTCCTGAGTTTGGGATTGAGACAAGAGCAGATGGACCATCTAGGGAACAAAGATCATCACAACCGCAGGAAAGGGTCCCGGCCCTCCTAAGGTTGGGTGAATCCATCCCGAATGATGAAGCGGATGATGACAATGTTACTCTGGCCTCTTTAAAACAGCGAAACTCCTCTACAGGTCAGGGAAGAAAGACATTAGGCCCAAGCTCCTCTACACTACCAGGGCCTATGATGAAGAAACGAAAGACTAAACAAATGAAACCTTCCCCAAAAAGAAAACTGGCTATGCATGTGATTTCACGCAATGAAGATCAAAACGGAGCAAGAGGAGCTGGGCATTATACTATTCCATTGCCATTAGGATCAACATCACACTCTCAGTCAAACCGGAAATCTGACAAAGGGATTCCCCCAACGGCTAAGAAGAGAATGGATTTTCGCGATCCATTCAATCATGCTCCTTAAAAATGGTGGCTTGGAACTGTCAAGGTTTAGGAAACCCCTTGACAGTTCGACGTTTGCGGGAAATTTTCTCAAAACTAAAACCGCAAATAATTTTCCTATCGGAGACCAAAAACTCCGATTCTTTTGTTTTAGAAAAACTCAAATGTCTAGAGTTTAAAAACTTTGTCTTGATCCCACCCCACGGTGTGTGTGGGGGAGGACTAGCTCTCTTTTGGAATGAAAATGTGCACCTTAATGTTTTATCTTCGAGTGATAACCACATAGATACTATGGTGACGTTTGAAGATAAAAATTTCTATGCAACATTTGTCTACGGACATCCCGACAAAAAGAAGCGAAAGGAACTATGGGATCAACTTGCAAGTCTAGCCTCACTCCGAGACTCCCCATGGTTCCTTACCGGGGACTTTAATGACATAACCAATGGACTAGAAAAGGTGGGTGGATCTATACGCTCGGAAGGATCTTATGCGGACTTTCGATCTTTCATCTCACGATGTGATCTCTATGACATCAAACATACGGGAGACCCCCTATCTTGGAAGGGTTCCCGAAGTGATCAAGATGTTTTTTGTAGACTTGATAGAGCCCTAGCCAATTCTTATTGGTTTGAAGCTATCCACTTTAGTCATTGTGAATACCTTGACTTTGAAGGCTCGGATCACAAGCCCATCATTACCCACTTAGACATAACAAGGAAACGAAGGGGAGGCGTTTTTCGCTATGACCGAAGGCTCAAGGATGACCCGGAAGCTCAAGTTATAATTATGGGAGCTTGGAGTGAACACCGAAATGACGTAGTAAAGGGGAAAATAGCGAGAGTACGTAGAGCTTTATCTACTTGGTGTAAAGAGAAGAAGATTAATAGTGAGGAACAGATCATGGCTTTAAAAGCCCAATTACAAAGGCAAACACATGCCCCTGCACCATCTACGTTAACAATGGAGCAATTGAACAAAAAGCTTCATGAAGCTTATACAAAGGAAGAACTGTTTTGGAAACAACGGAGCCGTATTCTTTGGCTTCAACATGGCGACCGAAACACAGGTTTCTTCCATGCCGCGACGAAAGGTAGAAAAGCAAAAAACACTCTCTCAATCTTGGAGGATGACGATGGAACAGTGGTGTATAGCGATGAGAACATAGCCAAAGTGGTTGTCAAATATTTTCAAAAAATATTTAAATCCACAGGAAGCACAAACATGGATGTTGTATCTAAAGCACTCCATTGCAAGGTGACCGAAGAGATGAACAAAAATCTTATTTTGGTACCTACGGATGAGGAAATACGGCAGGCCGCTTTCGCCATTAACCCGGACAAAGCTCCCGGCCCGGACGGTTTTTCGGCAAGTTTTTTCCATGCGAATTGGGAGACTATTGGTCGGGACATTTGTCAAGAGGTGAAGAGTTTCTTTGAAAAAGGACTCCTACCTAACGCAATAAACGAAACCAATATTTGCCTCATCCCAAAGATACCTAGCCCAAGGAAGATCGGGGAATACCGACCCATAGCGCTTTGCAACGTTTACTACAAGATCATCTCCAAGCTCTTAACCGGAAGACTACAACCGATACTTCCACATATCATTTCCGAAAACCAATCCGCCTTTGTCCCGGGAAGAGCGATTTCGGATAATGTCATGATAACACATGAAATGCTCCACTTTTTGAAATCATCGGAAGCAAAGAAAAGATGCTCTATGGCAATAAAAACGGATATGTCAAAAGCTTACGATAGAGTCGAATGGGAATTTCTCCGAGTAGTGTTAAAGCGCTTAGGTTTCCACCATAAATGGATTGGATGGATCATGCAATGCGTTTCAACGGTCACCTACTCTTTCCTCATCAATGGTGGGGTACGGGGGAAGGTCAAACCCCAAAGAGGCCTTCGCCAAGGGGACCCCCTCTCACCGTTTCTCTTCATACTTTGTAGTGAGGTGCTCTCGGGACTATGCTATAATGCCCAAGAGGACGGGACCCTCCTTGGGATAAGAGTAGCAAAAAGGTGCCCGCGAGTAAACCACCTACTTTTCGCGGACGACACTATGTTCTTTTGTAGAACAAATGAAAAAAGTGTTAAGGCAATCCAAAAGATTCTTATGGAATACGGGGAGGCTTCGGGACAAGAGATAAATTTTAACAAGTCGTCCATATCTTTCTCCCGGAAAGCACCGCAAAGCCTTAAGCTCCGAATCAAGAACCGACTAAACATCCATCAAGAAGGAGGGGTGGGAAAATACCTAGGACTCCCCGAACATTTTGGACGCTCCAAGAGAGATCTTTTTGCGAGTATTATTGGACGAATTAATCGAAAAGCCGAGAATTGGTCAAACCGTTTTCTCTCAACGGCCGGAAAACTAGTAATGCTAAGGAGTGTGTTATCATCACTACCGGTATACGCTATGTCTTGCTTTGAACTACCGGTTTCTATTTGTGAGAAAATACAATCCGCTCTTACGAGATTTTGGTGGGACTCACAAAAAGACAATCGGAAAATGGCGTGGGTTTCTTGGAATAAAATAACAAACCCAAAAGCCCTTGGAGGGCTCGGTATTCGTGACATCCAAGATTTCAATATGGCCCTTCTCGCAAAGCTAAGTTGGAGAATTCTAAACACTCCCGATTGCCTTTTGGCAAAACTCCTAAAAGGAAAATACTTCCCTTCATCTTCTTTCATGGAAGTTTCACATCAAAATGGATGTTCTTACGGATGGCAAAGTATCTTATTAGGAAGGCGTCTCCTACCTCCTCATATTGGATGGGCCATAGGTAATGGTACTTCGGTGAAAATCTGGTCCGACAATTGGCTATCGACTTCACAAGCCATAGCACCAATAGGACCACCAACACGCGAATCGAAAGATTGGAGTGTGAACGAGCTTTTCATCCCCAACACAACCAAATGGGATAAATGTAAAATCAGGGCCATTTTACCAGCTTGGGAAAAGGATATCCTTTCTATCCACCCAAGTACAAAGGGAGGAGAAGATAGGAAAATCTGGTTAAATCATCATTCCGGCTCCTACACATCAAAAACGGGTTATCAAGCACTAAGAAAGCCGAAAGAAGTTTTAGAAAGAGCAATGCCCGTGGATTGGGCTAAAGAGGTTTGGAATGTCAAGACCCCGGAAAAACTGAAAATGTTTTTATGGAAGGTTGCGCATAATGCCTTACCTTGTGGTGAGAACCTCCTTAGAAGAGGCTTGTGGACACACTCGCTATGTAGTCGATGTGATGACTTGGAATCCAAGGAACACCTATTTTTCTTTTGCAGGGAGGCAATGAAAGTTTGGGAATTGGCTCCTTTGCTTTTATCAGACTTGTCACCACATGACAGTTTCTACGTCCGTTGGCGGAAAACCATAGAAGCAAAGGCTCTGCCACCTTCGGGAGTCTCGTCAACACCTTTGGGACCTTGGATCCTTTGGCACATTTGGATTGCAAGAAACAAGTTATTGTTCGGGAGCAAACCTTTCTCACCCTCGGAAATCGTTTCTTTAGCAGTGATTCGGGCGAAGGAATGGGAAGATGCCGTCTCGAACCTAAAGTCTCTCACCCATCCCGGTGTTCAAAAAACACCTCGGCTGCGTACGACTTGGAGATGCTGCTCGGACGCATCTTGGAGCGCTTCACTTCAAACAGCCGGACTAGCGGCAATAATAAACCAAACCAACCACCCCCCTATCATTCGTAAGTGGGTCCGGCCTTTTGTCCCTTCAGCGCTTTGTGCGGAGGCCTTGGCTCTCAAGGAAGCAATTCACTTAGCCGCTAACAGAGAGCTTCGATCAGTAACTTTTGCTTCAGATTGCTTAACTCTTATCAACCTACTCAACTCCAATGAAGACTCGGCCGAACTGCATGGCATCATCTATGATATTAGATCCCTCTTCTCTCATTTTGATGTTTTACAGTTCGTTTATATTCCTAGATTGGAGAACAGAGAAGCGGACTTATTAGCAAAACTTGCGCTAAGGCAAGATGTAACATCTTGTGTTGAGTAATGAAAATGAGTAGTGAACAAAAAAAAAACAAAATAAATGTTATCCATGTTACAGTGCAAGTGACTGCGGAGCTCCAATAAAAAGTATCCATATCAATTCCGGTTTCATCATCTTTATCTTGGTAATATGGTTCTAAAGTAGTGTTTTTGCAACTTGTCTCCGTAGGTGATCCACAAAGAAAAGGATTACCAATATAATTTGTTTTACCCAAGGTTAAAAATTTTCCTTGAGTTGGAATAGAGCCTGATAAGTTGTTGTATGAGACATTGAATACAACCAAATAATCTAACTTGGATAGATTCTGAGGTATTGGTCCATGTAACATATTAAAAGAAATATCAATGCTCTCTATATCTGTTAGATTAGAGAAGCTTTCAGGTATTAGACCTGACAAGGAATTGTGAGATAGATTCAAAGCACGTATTCTTTGAAGATCTCCTAACTCATTTGGTATGTTACCAGTAAGTTCATTGTTTGACAAATCCAATCCAAACATGAAGTGGAAACTTGTTTCTGTGTAAGAATCGTACCTACTCTTGGATACAAATTCAACAATGAACTTCAAGTCGCTAGTGTAGTCTGCATAAAACTCAGGTAGTAAATGCAAAGATCTCGAATATGACCCCATTCCACCATCCACATCAATGGTTATTGATACTACATAACTATTATCCATATCCTTGTCATACTCTAAAATCCTTCCAAATGATACATTGTTGAGACATGAAGGTATAGATCCATTTAATCCATTGTTTGCTATATCCAAAATTTTTATGCTATGTAGACCGCATAGATGTTTAGGAATATGACCTGTTAATCTGTTTCCCCTCAATAGAAGATATTCTATGAATGTACTATTTTTGAAGTGTGGAATCGTCCCAGATAAATTGTTATTTCGAAGATCGAGTACTATAATATTTTCTAGAAATGTATCAGGAATTGGTCCACTGAACTCATTATCATTAAGAAACAACATAGCCACAGGATTAACATTAAGACGTTTTGGCAAGCTACCTGAAAACTTATTCCTAGAGAGGTCCATAAGTGTAATGCCATATGTTTCAAAGAGAGTGGTTGGTATTGTACCTTCCAAGAAATTATTTGAAACCAAAAGATATGTAAATGAAAATCCACCCAACCAATTTGGAATAACACCTCGTAGACAATTATTCGACAAGTCGAGTACTTTTAGATAATTCGAGTGAAGCAATCCAGTTGAGATCCCTGAAAATTTATTATCATTTGCCATCAAGAATGTCAATGACTCCAAATTTGTTGGTTCTGAAAAAATTTGACCTGTAAATCTGTTGTGTGAAAGCTTGAAAATTCTCAACGAGTGACAACCCATGAGAAAGTTCCTTGGTAGGATGCCAGATAAGTTATTATGAGATATGTCCAAAAACTGTACCATTTTCATTTTTCCAAATGAGGATGACAAATTCCCTTGTAACCCGTTATTCGAGAGATTCAAGTGTGTTAAATTTGGAAATATATTTCCCATACTCTTTGCAAGGAACTGATCAAACTTATTAGTTGATACATCCAAGACTTTCAAACCATGAACAAACCTTGGCATTTCAAAAATGCTTAAAGAGTTGTTTTGTAAAAGTAAAACCTCAAGTTTTGTATTTTGCTCCAAAAACCAAGAGGGGAATGATCCAGTAAACTTGTTGTTGGAAAGATTAATTAGGTGCAAATCCTTTTGTTGGTGAAGAAAACTAGGAACAGCTTTCAAGTTACAATATTGTAAATCGATGACATTCAACTGAAAGCTTGGTTCTCGAGAGATTTCTACTTCTATGTGTAGTAAACTAGATGTTGATGAAAGTTTGAAAACCTTAAGCTTCGACAAGTTGCTGATAAAGTCGAGAGAGACGAAACCTTCGAACATATTATCTGATAATGATAAGTACTCTAGGGAAGTAAGGTAAGAAATAAGAGATAGAACTGTCCCGTTGAGTTGATTTGAAGAGATATCAAAGATTTGGAGTTTTGTTAGGTTAACAAAGCATAAAGGAATCTGACCTACCAGTTTGTTTTCACTCAAATCAAGCTCCCGCAAGTTCTTCAATTGACAAATTCCTACAACAATATCACATGCAACGTCATAATGTTTTCTTTTTATAAATGTCGTTTAAGACTAATATACATAATGTAGCAACAAACAATGAACATGAAAGTGTAAAGAAAGTTATGACTTTGAACTATACCAACATGTTTTTCGAATGATCTAGAAATTTTGTTTTTACTTAAATCCATAGCTTCGAGCTTATCAAAGTACGTCAAATCTGCAATAAAGTAAATATATGAATGCATAAAATGTATTTCAAATCATTTAACAAAAAAAGGAATACAAATGTGGACTATCCAAAGTTTTCCGATCGAGTTAATTGTGAAAAACCTATAAAGACTAATATTACGATGGTGTAGAAAAAACTAGACTGATATATAGTGAATACAACGTAGCCCAATAAAAGCCAAGAGTTCTCAGTTACTTTTTGATATCTTTAATTCTCGAAACTGATTTAGGGGAAAAAGTGGACATGAATGGATGTTATGGATTTCCGAAGGTGAGAGTGTTTCAGGCAAAAGAGACTCCCTAGAGTATATCGTGACACCTAACCATTTTTAAAGAATCTAAGTACATAGCATGCAAAAAAAAAAAACATTGCTTCACTAAAATATTCTTAAAAGAAATTACAACATTCTTCTCAGCATGTACATGTACTTAGTCTCATGAAGAATTTCCATTTATGAAGATGTGGAACACATATTAAACGAGTATGTTGAAAACTATATTTGCACAATTATCTAGGATGAAAATATTCATTAAATATCTATAATTTTTTTTTGTTTTATAGGTATAAATACCTTCATTTTCTTGTCACTTGATATCTAAACAATCATAAGAACTTTTTTTTTTGATATAAATGTGAATTATATTTTAAAAACAGTGTTTTACAACCTTTTGACCAGAGTTTCTAAAGCCCAAAAAAGTTAAAAAGCTAGAAGAAACCAGAGAAGATACATATATCATAGCTTTTACTAACTAAGAGTAAGCGAACCACTTAGAGAGCAAATTGGCGAAACTTTTCCTTGATCGTTTGGATAAAATGATGTCTTTTATATTGCGTCTAGGATCTTGAGCATGGCTAGTGAGGGAGTTGAAACGGCGTTATGAAGGCGGTTGTTTCTCTCCTTCCATATGTGGTACGTGACCGAGTGGGCGACAATGTGTCATAGTAATGAGTGTTCTTTTGGCTTAAGACTTCCCAACCATCTGATGATACAGGTCCAGCTTGTGAAACAAGTAGATAGATCAACCATTCTTCTCAACATTTCGGACCAAATCTCCTTTGTATATGAGCAATCCGCAAAAATGTGGTCCCTTGCTTCGTTTTGCCTAGAGCACAACAAACAAAATGCATCAGTTTGCAACCCCCAACTTAATAATCTATCTCTTGTTGGTAATTTATTAAGATTGCATAACCAAAAATGAAAAGCCTGTTTGGGAATATGGCCTTTAAACCATATGCGAGGGTAAGAAGAGCTCTGCTGTGCGGTAGGGCGGAGTTCATTCCACGTATAGGCAGAAGAGAATGGTTGAGATGAGTTGAAGGTCCTGTGCCAGCTGAAAGAGTCATGGGTGGAAGGACTTAGTGAGCGCGGGTAGTTGAAGATTAGAGAGCGTAACATGGAGACTGCCGGATTTCTTGTCCTGGAAGAGACTCGTTGTGCGTTTAAGGAGGAAATTGCCAGCTTTGCAGTAGCTTTTATACTAATTCCAGTAGCTCTAGGACCACCTTCTCCAATGATGTCTAATAGTGAATCATCTTGAAGCCATATGTCATTCCAGAAGTTAATTGATTCTCCATTGCCAAGCTTGCATTTCATGAAACGTTTTGCTATAGGCCTGATGGCTAAAAGAGATTTCCATAGCCATGAGCCCACATCATCCTTGCTTATGATCCAGAAAGAATTTCCTTTAAGCCTATGCTTAGATGTCCATTGCGACCAAAGAGAATCTTTGTTGAGAAACATTAGCCATATTAGCGTTAGTTGAAGAGTTATGTTCCAGATTTTAAGATTTCTCAAGCCAAGCCCTCCTTCTCTTTTGGGTAGGCAGACTGTATGCCAAGCAACCTTGATGCCCCCTTGTTTCCGGATGTCACCGGTCCAAAGGAACCTATTACATAAGCGTTCGACAGTGTGAATACAGGACAGTGGCATCAAATAAATGGAGAACCAAAAATTAAGTTTGCTATATATAACAGAGGTTAAAAGCTGCAATCTCCCTGCGAATGATAGAAATTTGTTGCTCCAATGCATTAGCTTTGCCGAGATAGCGTCCGTGAGCGCTGAATAATTGTTCCTTCGAAGTTTTCGATGCATAAGGGGGACTCCGAGGTACCGAAAGGGAAACGAGCCTTTAAGGGACCCAAATGAGTCGATTGTAATTAATTGCGCATCGGAGAGGCCCGCGAGATACAAAGCAGACTTTTCCTTGTTCATTTCCAGACCTGATATTCTTTGAAAGAGGTCCAGGGAAGAAATTATGTTAGTTAATGAAGAGAAGGAACCATTAAAGAACACCATGAGATCGTCAGCAAACGCTAGATGAGTGAGCTTCGGATTCTTTGCCAAAGGGTGAAAGCCTATGTCACCGGAGCTGAATTTGGCTTTAAGGAGATTGCTAAAGATTTCCATGGCTATGACGAAGAGATAGGGAGAAAGTGGGTCTCCTTGGCGAAGGCCGTTTGTACCATCGAAGTAACCATGGAGGCTTCCATTGATAGAAATCGAGAATGAGGTGCTTGAGATGCAGTTTTGAATCCAATTGATAAACGGTGTTGGAAAGCAAGCCTCATGCAGACCTGTGATAATGAAGTCCCAATGTACGGAATCGAAAGCTTTCCGGAGGTCGACTTTAAGAAGACCTCGTTTCGAAATATTTTTATTGTTAAAACCTTGGACGAGTTCTGAAGCCAATAGCACATTTTCTGTCAGTAACCTCCCTTGGACAAATGCCGATTGGGACGGGGATATCATAGACGGAAGGACCTTCTTCAATCGATTAGCCAAGATTTTGGAGATAACTTTATAAATAACATTGCACAGCGAGATTAGCCTAAAATCAGTGAGCTTTACCGCATTTGCCTTTTTTGGGATTAAAGTTATGGACGTGCTATTTAGCTGCTTTAGCACACAACCGGAGGTGAAAAATTCTTTCACTGCGGCAGTGAACTCGTCCCCAATGAAAGACCATGCGCTAGTAAAAAACTCGGCGTTATATCCGTCCGGACCCGGTGATTTGTTCTTTGGGAGACTGAATAATGTGTCTTTAATTTCAGTCACAGATACCGGGGATGCTAAGTGACGTTGAGTCTCTGGGCTGCACTTGAAAGAGGATATGGACTGAATTAGAAGCTTATCTGCGGAGGACAATGGAGGTTGAGGCCGACCAAGAAGGTTTTCATAATATTGTACACAATGAGCCTCGATGTCTGCGCGTTTTTCTAATATGTTACCTGCATCATCCAATAAATAATGAATCTGATTTTCAGATTTCCTTGCTGCTACCATTTTATGAAAAAATGATGTATTGAGGTCTCCATTCGCGAGCCAATGCACACGACTCTCTGAGCAACGAAACTCTCTTCAGCCTGGGCGAAGAAAAGCCACTTCTCGTGAGCCACTTTTTCCAATTCTGCGTGGAAAGGGGACGGGGAGCTTAGAAGATCGTTCTGGCATTTCCGAAGAATATCAGCAGCTTTAAGAACTTTCTTTTCAATGCCAGAGTATCGATCTTTATGAAAGGCTTTGATACTTTTCTTAAGGTGCTTGAGCTTCTTAGCAAGGGCGAACATAGCAGTTCCTCTGAAGGATAGAAGATTCCATTCGGCTTCGATGGTAGGCAGGAAATCTGGGTCTAGTAATAAGAAATTGGAGAACCTGAAATGAGTCTTCTTATGACCTGTGGGAACTCCAAGGGACACACATCCTGGACTATGATCCGAAAATTCAGGAGCTGGGAAGTCGCAGTAGGACATGGGAAACCGGAGCATCCAATTGGCATTGACTAGAGCCCTATCTATTTTTTTTGCAATCGGGTTTGAGACCCTATTGTTTCACCAAGTAAATTGATTCCCACGGGATGGCAGGTCATGGAGGGAGCAATCGGACAGACATGATCTAAAGGCCAACATGCCACTTGATATCCTGAAAGAACCAGATGAGGAATCCTCCGGATTCAAGGACTGATTATAGTCTCCAAGGCAAAGCCACGGCTTAGAAGAAATGATGGGATTAGCGCTTAATGTACGCATATCCTCCCAAAGAGCTAAACGATCCGACGCATCATTTCTAGCATAGATAAAGGAGATTGCAAGTTCGTCTTCCAAGTGAGGAAGCTTCACAACACAGGTGAGACACTGATCAGATTTGAAGATGATTGTAACCGAGACAGATTTCCTCCAAAGAACCCAAATGTGACCTAAGGGAGCATGCTCGTAGTTGCAGGCATAATTCCAAACAGGAAAAGAAGATGACATGTATCTATGAACTTTATGAATCTTGACTATGGTTTCGACTATACTACCAAAAAGGGCTTTAGACTGAAGAAGCCATTTCCTAAAAGAATTCCTTCTAATGGATTTATTAAAGCCGCAGACATTCCAACAAAAAGTGTCTATCATTTATAAAATTAATGGGATTTGGGGCCTTTGCCCCTAAAGGATTTCCCTGACTTAATCAGAAGTTTCTTTGCTTCTCTTGCTTGATGTTTTTTCGTTTTTTTAGATAGAACTTTCCGAAAAGTGTCTTCATCAGGCGGGGTATCTTCCTCCTCTGAAGATGAGACAGGATTCTCCGATTCAGAAGGTGAGGAGGAGTGAATTGAGGAGGTCTTGGGATTGTGTCCAGAGGATGAAGAATCATCTGAAATTGGATGGCTTTTGGGTGAGGCATGTGAAGAAGATACAACGCTTTTATCCTTCACAGGCAAAGATACTGAGTTCTCCACTTGTTGGTGGACTTTTTGAACATGTCTCCATTCAGTTATTTGTGGTGTAGCTGCTCGTTTCCTACGAGGTTTCTTGATCGCAGAGGCAGAAGGTGGAGGTCTCGTGCAGTCCGAGAGAGCATGTGTAGTTGATTTACACCTTTCACATGAGATTGGAGCTGTAGGGCATTTTTTCAGAGGGTGACCAACTTCATTACAGAATTCACAAGTTGGCGGGAGCCAAGGACTTGAAACGAAGATTCTTTGAATGTGTCATGCTTCAAATTGGACATTTATAGCTTCTGGTAGTGGTGTGGTTGGATCGATTAGAGTCAGCACACGAGCCACCTCTAAATTCGTCATTTTTGCTGTGTTTGGATGAAGAACGATCGGATCGCCTACCAAACCCGCAATGAATTCCAATCCTTCTTCGGAGTAGTAATGGGGCGGTACATTTCGGAAATCGATCCAGACTGGCGCTTGTTTAAGTTCCGGTACCNACTTTGCTACAAACATAGCCTGGTTTTCGATATGCCACATACCTTGAGTGAGAACTCTTAGCATCGTTTGAGGGCATGGTATCTTGATAAGAAAAGATTTAGTGGAGAAAGGGGAGACAGAAATGTCTTTGTTTTTATTACTCCAAATTCCGTTTATGATTGCGTGCAGAGCGCCTGGGGAAGGAGGTTTCCCGTGAAATTGACCAATGATGAAGGGAGCCCATCGATGTTGGTTGCGCTTAATCACGGCATTTGGGATCACCACACAAGCTTCACCAGAATCTAAGAGGAATGGAGTACCTTGCTTCTTCATTCTGTTGGGCCTTTTTGTGACCACATCCAGCCAGGAGGACGGCGGTGTAGGTGGAGTGAGCTTCGACTCTGAGTCAGAACAGCCTTCCTTGTCTAAAGAGAGGACATGAGTAGAAGCGAAAGAGTCCCCAGAGACAGATCCCGTCGGATTCTTTAGAGAGGGGTTTGAGGCATGAATCTTGGCGGACGCAGCTGGAATAGAAGCGAGGATGGTTTCAGAATCAGTGACCAAGCTTTTCCCCAGCGGAGGCAAGGCGGAGGTAGGAGGAGGAGAAGTGCGGGCTGAAGAGGGAGCGGAGGGGGAGGACGGAGCACGTGGTGGTTTTCTCTTGGCCATAGGGTTGAAAGATCACCGGCAGAGGCCAGGGCTGCCGGAGATGGAAGAGAGGAGGAAGAGCACGGAAAACGAGGCAAATCGCCTTTGGATCGCACTGAGGAGAGAGAAAGTTACCGTTTTTCTTTTATCCAGTCACCAATCATAAGAACTTTATAATAGTAAAATCTTATGCTTCCAAAAATTTCTTTTCTCTCCCAAAATTCCACACTTTTTTCATCATTTCTAAAGACTTCCATCCAATACAATGATATCAAAGTTAAAATATATTTTAGTTATGGCGAGGAATAGTATTCCTTCAAATTACCTATGCTCACAAGGAGAAACTAAGAAAATTAGTATGTGGGAGAGAGTCGAGAAAGTTTTTCCTAAATAAAAAAATAAAAAACTTTATATTAAACTTAAAAGATAGTTTGAGAGACTTAAATAAGAGAGACAATGATGCTATTTGTCTAATCTATCGAACTCTTAAAGGAGAAATTAAAGCATTGCAAATGAAGAAAGGTGAATTCGTCTCCAATTATATCTCTATTGTTTTAATTGCTAGTAATAACCTAAGAAGATACAAAGAGAAATTATATGATGTGTGAATCATGGAGAAGATTCCTAGATTGTTGGTGCTAAAATGTTTGTATATTTCACCGTCATAGAAGAAACAAAAGATTTGAAAGCGAAAACGATAGAAAAACTTTTCGAGTCACTAAAATTTATGAAGAAAAAAAGAAGAAGTAAGATATTGCCAACTATTTCTCAAGATGCAAATTAGTCAAACTAGTGAAGAAAGTTGTCAAAATTATGTAAGCAAGGTGGTTATGGAGATCGACGACGTTGGAGGCCATATAAATTAAACAACATCCAACAAGAAGAAAGCTCATCAAGAATCAAATGCAATAAATGTGAGAAATTTTGACAATTGATATTACTTGATTATAATGCATAATAGTGAGCATTTATGTCTGCTATTCTGCATTGTTCCGAGTATTTTCCTTGCAAATTTGGTCTTTTTCAGGATTCTAGGTGTTCAGGTCGTTTTTGAGCTTCAAAGAGTATTTCATAACATTTCAGAGCATTTCACAACTTTCAGAATATGATCTAAATGAAGAAACAAAGTGCACGATCGGGCATATGTTCCTGGAAGTTTTCGAAGAAATAGATCGATCGAGCAATTGAAGAGCGATTGGGCAATTATTCAAAGTGCCCGGTCGAGCAGATGCTAGATTGATCGGGCAGATGGCCCGAGAAGAACCAGAATTTTCAGATTATACACAAAAGTCCTCAACTTTATTCCAAACTTCCATATTTTATTATTTTACTTTTTAGAACTATAAAAGCTTTTTGGCTTAGGTTTTATTTTTTTTAGATGTTCATACTTTGCAATTTTGTAGAGCTTTGACTGGGAGAAGAATTCATGAACCTTGTATTTGGAGAAGAAATTTTGAACCCTATTTTCAATATATCTATTTTATCTATTTTAATTATGTGTTCTTCTTTGATATTGAATTATGTATGCTTTGCAATGTCTGAGTAGTTTTATAGTTAGGTTTTAGGGTTTCCTTGGGAAACTAGGTTTGAATGTTAGGATTAATCTTGTAGGATTGAATTTGTTAGGTTCTTAGTCTAAATTTGTTCTTAATACCTGAATTAGCTTGATCACCTAGTTTATGAATATAGGTTGATAAATACAAATAGATTTGATTTAGAAACCTGAGCTAATTTAGATGAATTAGTGTTTTTACTTGCGAGAGTATTGTTTTAAACGCTTATGAACAATTGAATCTGAAATATAATGCATGATCGAATTATTTAAAAGATGGCGAGAGTTTGTCTCCGATAATTCGAGCATATGGTTTAATACTCCGAGCGGAGATTATTCTTTACTCGTTTTTCATGTTGAGAACTATTTACAATCGAAATCTTGTATGTTAACTTGACTTTAAACCTGAATACCTACGGATTTCCCTAATGCCTAGCATTTTTATATTATCATTTTAAACCTCTTTTACCTATCGTTTCGATCTGCTACAATCAACCTCTTAATTATTCTGCTTTAGCTTGATTTGAAATTGAAACTGAATCGTGTACTTTCTTGTCTCTGTGGATTCGATACCTAGCTTTGCTACATTGAACTGTTCTCTGCAGTAATAGTTTAGGATTAAATTCTTAACCTATCAACAACATGCTTCCAAATGTAATTCTCTAACTAACAATAAAGTTGAATAAATGTCTAACTATGTCGAAACAAAACATGCATTGGAAGATGAATAAAAGATGGAGGTGAAAGGTAAAGCAAAAATATTCTTATCCGATAAAATAATGGAAATCATCAGTGTATATACAATGTTTACTATATACCAAGCATGAAGACCAATATCCTGATCTTAAGACAACTCTTAGAATGATATTAGTGCTAATCGAACGTGCGCTTGGGCGATGATTGGCTATTTCAATGAGATTATAGGCCACCATGAAAAATAAGGTGGTCGTACGTAGGCTGTCAATTTTTTTCTTAATTTTCAGCTAATGAGACAATGTTGTGGTATGATGAAATTCCGTTATACAGGGAATAGTTTTTCCTAGGTGGGACGCCAGGGGAAAAATACAGTATGGGGAATGAAGATTTGCTTGATCTTTTTACATGGTCCATGTGAAATATTTATGTTTTATGGGATCTGATCATCGGCCAATTCTGTTCCATACGTCACAAGAGAAGTTCAACGGAACATATCAATTAAGGTTTGACAAAAGAAGACTCTCAAGACCAAACTTTGAGTAGATTGTAAGGTTATGTTCACTCATTGTCTTTGTTCTTAGGTGATCAGGTTAAATTTTTCCAAAGACAGAGCTCGAGATGGCGAAGATCGCTAAATGCTAAATCCAGTGTACAAAGAGAGCGCTTGAAGGACACACTTGATGCAACGATATTGGGTGATACTAGTTCCCAAGAGGAAATTATCGAACTGTCATCACAATTGCAGTTAGCGATTACAAAGGAAGAAATTTTTTGGAAACAAAAAACCGGGTGTCGTGGTTAAAAGAGAATGATAAAGATACTAAGTTTTTTCATGATTCTACCAAAAAATAGACGAGCCTGTAACAGGATAACATGATTCCAAAATCCTTAAAGAGTTTGGATTGAAAGGGATGAGGACATTGAAGTAAAGGTTGTGAACTACTTTCATGGCCTCTTTCGGGCATCAGAAACAAGGCATTTGCATATTTCTCTATATACGGTTTGTAAAACGGTGACATCAATTATGAATTATGTCTTGCTACAGAAAATGTTGGATTTAGAAGTGCGTGACGCAGTGTTTGCAATGCACCCGAAGAAGGCACCAGAGCCGGATGGAATGACAACACTCTTCTATCAGCAACTTTGGCCTATCGTTGGTTATAATGTGGTTGCAATGGTTCGAAAATTCATGAAATCAAGTTTTTTTACCCTGTTTGAACGAAATGTATATATTTCTTATTCCAAAAGCGGAGAGACCCAAGAAAATGAAGGATTTTTGACCTAAAATTATTTGCAACGTTTGCTATAAGATTATCTCTAAAGTTCTCTTTTAAAAGTCTAATATCATACTTGATATCCGAGACCCAGTTGGCTTTTGGGGCGAGACGGATAATCTCAAATAACATTCTCTTCACTTAGCATGCTTTCCATGCTCGGAATTCACAATCTGGTTGGATGAGGGATTTTTGACTATTAATACTGATATGAGCAAGGCTTATGATATAGTTGAATGAAGTTTTCTTAGCACGACATTATGGCTATTATGACAAATATATATATATATATATATATATATGTAGGATTCATTTAGAAAAAAATTAAAAGCCATTTAAAGTTTAAAGTTAGTTATGTGTTCCTCAGATTATTTAATGTTTGCGTTTATTCGTTAATTAAGTTGAATGATCAAGTGTTCGTTAATTAATTACCCTTTTTTTTTTGGTAGAGACGGTGTGAGTCTTTAGTAGAGTCAAAATAATTTATCTAGACGAGTAAGGCTTGGGTTAGTCCATGTATAACTGACTTATTATTAAGTATATAATTTGAGTAATTGTTATCCTTATTTGTCCTGATATCCGGCGCATAGTATGAAATTAATTTTTATCTTATAAAATATACATCTTATATAGCAAGTCAATTTATTTTGAGATCATGTAGTTTATATTACTCATTAATGTAGGAATATGAAATTTTGAGATCACATGGTTTTTTTTTTTTTTTTTTTTNGAAAACAAAGGGCCCAAAAGTATTTTACAAGAAGGAATATAAAAGCCCATTACCGCGACAGGGCAAAAAGAAAGAGGAATTACAGAAGCAGAGCCGAGAGAGGTAACACAGGAAACAGAGCAAGAGGTACGTCTAACACTCAGCATTGTGCTCCAAAAAGATAGAACTCTCATCTCTAAAAACATTTTCCAGCCAAGAAGGCGGACCAGCAGCCACATATGACTGAAAATGATCCATCGAAGTGACGCTTTTAGCTATGAGAGTAGTGCCTTTAATCCAACAAGGGGGCAGGTGAGAGAATTTCCAAACTTGGATTTGGAAAAGTCTGATGTAGATTTCTGCAATTTGATACTTGAAGGCGGGCCAGTCCGGGGGGCGGTTAACCGCATTTACCAAATCTTTAGCTGCAAAAACGAAGCCTACATTTGAAACCTTGAGTGCTATCATTGCGTCAAGGGTCCAAAGGAGAGCGGTTAAGGCTGCTTGGTCTTTTGAATGATCCTGAACGAAAGACCTCCTGCTGTGGAGTTTAACGGATCCCAGGTTGTCCCTTAGGACCCAGGCAGCGCCTGTTGTGGATGAAGATTTGTTCCAGCTGTAGGCAATTGAACATTGAGAGGCAGATGAATCAATGATGAAGNTTGTCTGGATTTCGACAGTCTCTGCTTTGTTCGCTTCCAACCATAAGAGAGCTTCGGTTGTTATTTTCTCTGCTAATTTAAGGATATTCACTGTTTTTCCTTCAAATAAAACCGAATTCCTGTTTTTCCAAAGAAACCACATAATCCAAGGGAAAGTATTTCTTTGTTCTTCTGTTAATTCCGTGTCTCTTTGTAAGCTTAGAAGAAAGTGCAGGTTGGGGAAGAATGCTGTGGCGTGGAATCCGTGTTCTGGCAATGGCACTCCCATGACTGCCCAAATTTGTCGCGCTGCATGGCAAGAGAAGAGCACATGATTAATAGTTTCAGTTTCTTGACCACACATTTGACATCGATTATCCACTTTCAGTTTCCTTTTTGCTAATAGGTTTGCCACCGGGATTGCTTGATTACAACTTTTCCATAAGAAGATTTTTATTTTGGCCGAGGTTCTTATGTTCCACACTTGATTCTTCAGCGTAATTAAGGATGGTTGGATCTCTGCTTCTTGTCTAGCATTTAACGTGTAGTAATTGCAGGCTGTCTCGTATCCCGTTTTAACCGTATAATCCCCTTGCTTTGTATACTTCCAAATCCAGTAATCATCCGATAAAGTGGCTGGTTTCATTCTCAAAATGTCTTCTGCGTCTTGAGAGAAGAAGAGATCTTTAATCAGCCAAGTGTTCCAGTCCCTTATGTGGAAATCAATCAGATCTTTAACCTTAAGATCGATGTTGGTGATGGTATTCTTCATTAAGGGTCTTCTTGGGTGCCTTGTTCCAATCCAACTATCCATCCATACCCATGTGTTAGCTCCATTCCCAATTCTTTTTTGTAGACCTAGAATTAGTAACTCCCTGCCAAATAACATGCTCTTCCATCCATGAGATGGCAAGGCTCCAACTTCAGCTGTAAGAATCGAGCCATTTGGAAAGTATCTGCTCTTGATTACTTTTGACAGTAAGCTGTTGGGAAATTTTAAAATCCTCCACACCTGCTTCGCTAGAAGAGCTTGGTTGAATCTGAAAATATCTCTAAATCCAATCCCCCCTAGTTCTTTAGATAAGCAGAGAGATTCCCAATTTTTCCAATGTATTTTCTTTTTGCTGTGGCCTGAGGACCACCAGAATTCAGCAATGGCTGAGGCGATTTGTTTAGCGGTTGATTTTGTTAATTTAAAGCAGGACATGGCGTAAACCGGGAGTGCCATTGCCACTGCTTTAATTAGAACTTCTTTACCTCCTGGAGATAGCCATCGAGAATACCAGTTTGAGAGTTTTGCTTGCATTTTTTCATGGATGAATTTGAAGATTTTAGCTTGTGGTCCTTTTAGGCTTTCTGGTAGACCTAAATACATCCCGGTTCCCCCCTCATTCGAAATCCCTGTGATGGTTTGAAGTCTTGCTTTTCTTTCCTCTGATATTTTGATCCCAAACGTGACCGACGATTTCGATAAGTTTAGAGCTTGTCCCGAACTTTGGTTGTAAGCATGAAGAATTCTGAATAAGTTTTCACAACACTCTTCTGAAGCTTTACAGAGGAATAGGCTGTCGTCTGCAAATAACAAATGGGTGATAGATGGGCCATTTAAAGAGAATTTTAATCCTCTGATGGTTCTGTTTCTCTCTGCCTTTTTCAGTAAGAAGATTAAGCCTTCCGTACATAGAACGAACATAAATGGAGATAAGGGATCTCCCTGTCTCAGACCTCGTTGAGATTTAAACAATCCGAATGGTTGATTATTCATTAGGACGGAAAACGATGGAGATGTGATGCAGCTCCAAACCCATGAGATCCATTGGGTGTGAAATCCCATCATCTCTAGAATCATTTTGAGATAATTCCACTCGATTCTGTCATACGCTTTAGAGAGGTCTGTTTTGATAGCTACAAAGTCGTCTGCGAAATCCGAGTTTGAAGTCAAGGCATGAATACACTCGTGGCCAATGAGTATATTGTCAGAGATAACTCTTTGGGAAACAAACGCCGATTGCGAAGAAGAGACAAGTTTCTGCATAAAAGGTTTAAGTCTGAATACCATTATCTTGGCAATGATTTTGTATAGCACCGAGCAGAGGCTGATGGGTCTAAGGTCTTGCATTTGATCCGGGACTGCTTTCTTCGGGATGAGGCTTAGTAACGTGAAGTTCCAATTAGGTGGCATCTGGCTTGTTCGGAAGAAAGATTTGACTTCCTGTTGGACTTGGTTGCCGATAATGTTCCAATAGTTCTGGAAGAATGTCGCCGTCATTCCGTCAGCTCCCGGCGCAGCCGAGCCTCTGATGGAAAAAACAGCTTCTGTGATTTCGCTATTATGGATTGGTGCAATGAGTTTCCTGTTCATGGCTGCGGTCACCTTTTTCTTGAATCCATGGTAGTCTTCTCTTCGTATTGTCGGATTAGTGGATGTAAAAAGATTAGTATAATATGATGCCGCGATTTCTCCTTTGGATGCTTCCGACGTATGCACCGATCCATCAGGTTTCTTTAATTTTTCAATTGATCTTTTTCGCCTGTTTTCCTTAACCGAAGCATGGAAAAATTTTGAGTTTTTGTCTCCTTCTTTGAGCCAAGATTCTCTGCTTTTTTGACTCCAGTAGCTTTCTTCACTTTTGTATTCCTTTATCAATTGGGATTTAAATTCTTTAATCCTCTCTGTTGATGGAAAAGGCTTTGATTCCTCTTTATCCAGTTCAGCATTCAATTGTTGGATTTTGGAATGTGAATTTGTATTGACCCTTCTTTTCCATATGCTCACTCCTTTTCTGCATAATTTCAGTTTTTCTGTAACTACCATCTGAGATGAGTGAGAGTCTTGCCATGTTCTTCGAATGATTTCTTTAACCTGTGGCTCTCTAGTGAATCTCCTATCGAAGATGAAGTTACCTCGGAATTGATGTGCACTTTGGCTTAGATTTACCAAGACCGGTCTATGATCGGAACCCCTTTTTTCTAGGAATTTTTGATTTGCTGCTGGAAATAACTTGAGCCATTCTTTATTTGCAAAGCACCTGTCGAGTTTGCATTGAATCCAATGTTTGTGTCGCCATCCTCCCCAAGTAAAGCCATTGCCTTCAGCTGGTAATTCCGCCATGCCACAGATTCGTAAAATTTCCGAGAAATCATGAAATGAAGATTCTGGTCGTGTCGGTCCTCCAAGTTTCTCGCCATTGTGAAGGATCTCGTTAAAGTCTCCTAGTAAGCACCAAGCCTCCTTTCTATTAACACCAATGCGCAATATCTTTTCCCATACTTTGTGCCGAAGGGTTTGGTTAGGCTCTCCATATATTAGAGATACAAAAAAGGAGTAATCACCAAAACAGATTTTTATATCCATAACATTCTTACTTACAAAAAGGAATTCAAGATGTACATTGTCTTTCCAAAAGCAAGCTAGCCCACCACTTAATCCTATAGGGTCTACTGTATATACCCTTTCATACCCTAACCAAGCTTGGATATCTACCAAAATATTTCTCCTATTTTTCGTTTCCATTAAAAACATAATCTCGGGGAAGTATTGTTTTCTCAATTCCCCGAGTCTAGGAATTACCAAGTCTTTGGTTGTACCCAAGCCTTGGCAATTCCAACACATAAGAGACATTAAACATTTGGTGTCCCCTTAGGTGGGGACACCAAGTTTAGATCAGATTTTGCTTTCTTAATTCCTTCAGTCTTGCTTACTTCAAGCTTTCTCTTCTTTTGTTTATTCCTTTCTTGATGGTCCATCTCCATACTTTGTGGATTAACTTCTGTTTTCAGTGAGCAGGGGGGATCATCAGACTGTTTTTTCCTTCTATAGATTCGTTTTTTCTTTGCACCAGATGAACCAGCTTCACCCAAGGTCCCTGTATTGATGGGTTGACCAGCAGTAAATAGGAAAGGTTTGTCTCTGCACAAAGGGTACTCAGGGAGATCACATGGTTTTTAAATGTTAAAATATATTACATATATAGGGAAATACCACCAGATAATCATTTTACCTCCATAATTAGTTTTCTAACACCTAGACAATAGGTTTTCTGTAACATTTTAGTTAAATTCCATTTTGCCCTTGAGTCAAGTAGGTGGAATAGGTAGTACGGCTAATTAACATTGGTAGTCATACATTTTTTTGGGTATTCTAACTTTTTTTTTTGTCTAGGTTAGGGTTTAGGATTGACATTTTTGGGTTTAGGGTTGACATTTTTGGGTTTAAGATTTACATTTTTGGGTTTAGAGTTTACATTTTTGAGCTTACGATTTATATTTTAGAGCTTAGTATTTTAGGGTTTTGGGTTCATATTTTGGAATATAGGATTCATATTTAAGAGTTTAGAATCATATTTTGGAGTTTAGAGTTTATATTTTAGTGTTTGTGGTGTATGCTTTCGAGTTTATGATTTATATTTTAGAGTTTAGGGTTTATATTTTGTAGTATAATATTTATATTTTTGGGTTTAGGTTTTATATACATTAGTTGTCCGACTATTGTTTTTAAGTAACTAAACTATTTTCTGGTTTATATTTCACTAAAATAAAATTTACTATTCACTATTTAAAAATATAAGTGTGATTGTAATAATTAAAATCATGTTTGATGTAGAAAAAAGTAAGTGTTTTTTATGGAAGTTTTTATGATCTGATTATTTAGATTTACATGTATTTATTTTTTATTTGCAAAAAAGAGTAAGGGAGGGTGAAATTTCCAAAAGAAAAAAGTTAAAGAGAGAGAAAGGACATAAACGAGATAGCTTTGGTATATTATGTATCAAAAGCTAATAATATGTTCATATGGTTATACACCTAATAACCCACCTACTTTTGGTTAGGGGTGGGCATAATTCTCGTTATGTTCTATACCGTCTCGTTCCATTCTGAATCCGTTTTAAAATTTCTGTCCCATTAAAATATATATTTCTATATGGGATATTTTTTATTTTCCGAATGGGAACAGGACGGGACGGGACAGGACAGGATGGGACGGGACAGGACGGGACGGGACAGGACGGGAACATAAATTTCCGACGTCCCATTTGGAACAGATATACAAAATTATATATATATATATATTATAATTAT
>OVBE01003711.1:0-26046 GCA_900406425.1 Iberis pinnata
CCTTAAGCTTTTTAGCGGAATCGGGATTTGGATATTTGATCGGGTAGAACGCTCGTGTTGATAACGTGTTGTATAATATATTTATATAATATTATATGATTATTATAATATGAGAAAAGAACTCTCTCTTTTCGTTAGGGCAGCATTAACGCCACTTCTTGAGAGTTTAAAAAGAAAAATAATAATAATAAATGTACAAAAGAGGAGAGAGAGTGAGATACGCATCTCCATTGAGAAACTTTTAAAAAGTATCAAATCCGCCACATGGCGGATTCTGATTAGCAGGAATATATTTTTTTTCTTTTTTTTTTTAGTGAGTGTTTTTTTTCTTTTTGTCTAGTGTCTTTTTTTTTTCTTTCTTTTGGGTGAGTGCTTTTTTTTTTGTCTAGTGTATTTTTTTTTAGTTGTTTTTTTTTTATAATTTTTTTTAATGCTTGGTTTTTGGGTATTCGGTTCAACTCCAGTTCTTCGGATCCTAAATTCAAATACCCAATTGATATTTTTTTAATATTCGGTTCGGTTCTTGTCGGTTTCGGGTCGGTTCGGTTCCACTTTTTTATTCATGATTTTATGTAGAGCTGGGCTTTCGGGTATTCGGTTCGGTTCCGGTTATTCAGATTCTAAATTCGAATACCCAAGCGGTACTTTTCTAATATTTGTTTCTATGTCGGTTTCAGGTATTTCAGATCCGAAATACCAAAAAATACCCAAAACTTTCGGTTCTATGTCGATTTTTGGTTTTGTGTTCAAATATTAATGCATTAACTAGTTAGTTTCATAAAATGTATGTTCAAATATTTCATAAAATTTATGTTTAAATATTTTCATTTAAAAATATTTCATAAAATTTTGTTCAAATAATTTCAATTAAAAATATTTCATAAAATTTATGTTCAAATATTTCATAAAATTTATGTTCAAAAAATACAATAATCACTATTTTCCATTTGTAATTCTATTTCAAATATGCATTTTATGTAATGTTTATTTAAAAATTTATGTAATTTGTCCTTCTTTTGTTAATATGATTTTATTATATGTTTAAAAATTAAAAAAATGTATTTTATTTTAAAAATTATAATTACAAAAATAATATTATTTTATTTTAAATATCTATCACTAGATTCTACCAATAATCCCCTAAAACAACTTAAATTTCTTAATTTTTCTCTAAACCATGATTAATTAATTAAATAATATTTAAGAACCTTTTTTTGGTTCTACCATTAATGTTGCTCTTAGAAACAAAGAAATGATTTCTTTCACTATATATATATATAGCATTATAATAATATATAATAAATATTATTCAACAAACATCTAGTAATTTCTTCTTAAGCATTGTAAGGGCGTGTTCTTTATGTGATCGCGACTATTATTCCTCGTGAAGACACAAATTATAAAGAGATAAGTGTTTTTTTTTTTTGGTGTGAATAGCATTGTAAGTTTTAAACTACACCATCTTGGTGTTCATTTTTTGACATGGAGCGCAACTAAAAAGTCGACCTCGTCAATTTTGTTAAAACCAACGCAAAATTAATAATTAAAAATTATTAATTTAAAAAAAAGTGTAACATGCATAGTATATTTTACGTTAAAAACTATAAAATATTAGAAATTTAGACTAATTTTTCATCGTCAATTTGATTTTAAATTAAAAATTCATAATCCTAACAAATTAATTTAGACTAGAATAACAAAATATATAGATAGATTAATAAAAAAATAATAGATTTATAAATCAGAGCTTCTTGCTCTTGTTCTGTAATAAAAAGTTTATAGCTGTGAGTTTTGGCGTTTTGCCACTTGGGTTTGAATTTTGATCATTGTTAATTAAATGGGGTAAATTTTGATAGTTTTCCTGAATACTTTTGGCAACTACGAACGTTTCAGATCTAATCAGAATCTTTCGAATATCAGAGTCATAAAAAAAAACAATCGACTGAAGTAAAGTCAAACACGTGTAGGTGCCGAAGTTTCTAATGGCTACAACTGTTGCCACGCCTATACTCGTTCTTATAATAAATTGTTGGACCATACATTTCAACATTTCCTCAACCGTCTAATACACATGTCAAACTTTAATAGGCTCATCTTCAATATCTTTCACATCCAACCATTCTTCAAACCTACCCCCTTCACTTCCATATATATTACCAAACCGGATCTAACACAAAACCAAGTGATCTTGTCTGTTTTTAGATGGCGAACGATGAAGTGAAGGTGATCGGTGCATGGGCTAGTCCCTTTGGAATGAGACCAAGGATTGCTCTCAACCTCAAATCTGTTCCTTACGAGTTTCTCCAAGAGACATTTGGGTCTAAAAGCGAGTTGCTTCTTAAGTCAAATCCGGTTCACAAGAAGATTCCAGTTCTGCTTCATGGTGGTAAACCGGTTTCTGAGTCTAATATCATTGTTGAGTATATTGATGAGACTTGGAACTCATCTGGACCATCTATTCTCCCTTCACATCCATATGATCGAGCAATGGCTCGGTTTTGGGCTGCTTACATCGATGAAAAGGTAAATAAAAAAAATCCTAAACTTCAAAATCTGAATTTTAAAAAACTATGAAATTCATTTTTATGTTATGAAAAAAAAAACATTTCAATGAATCAATGATATTACGAAACAATTAGTACGGTGTGATGTTTTTGAAATATTGATAGTGCGCAGAACCGGTCATGAAATTTTAAAATTTTGTAAAGGCCGCAATCGACAATGAAAAAAAAGCCAAAATTGTACATTTTCTTAAAAAAATTGGCTGTTTTCTTAATTAAAATTTTAAAAATTAAAAAAGGGCCGCAAGCGCATGCTTGCTTTGCTTGGGCTCAGGACTGCCTCTGATAGTGCGATATTTTTGGAATATGAACTAGTTATGTTGGTACATTGTTGAATTTCTCAAAAAATGGGTCCTTTACGCAAATATGATCTTTTATGTTCATTACAATATTATGACACAAGCTAATATTTTCATATTCTATGTTGAATGATGATCTTGAAGTGGTTTGTCACTCTAAGAAATTTCCTAAAAGTGGAAGGAGAAGAAGAGAAGAAAGCAGTGGTATCCCAAATGGAAGAAGCAAATGCGATTCTTGAGAAAGCATTCATTGATTGCAGCAAAGGAAAACCTTTCTTCAATGGAGACACCATTGGTTACCTTGATATTGCTCTTGGCTGCTTCTTGGGTTGGTTAAGAGTTACTGAATTAGCAGGTGGACATAAACTTCTTGATGAAGCTAAGACTCCTAATTTGTCCAAATGGGCTGAGAGGTTTTGTAATGATCCAGCTGTAAAACCGGTTATGCCCGAGACTCCGAAGCTAGCTGAATTTGCTCAAAAGATCTTTGCTAAGCCGCCACAAGCCTAAGTTGCTAGTTTGTGAGCTAGGTTGTTGATTTGTTATGGGTTTAGATCTTGCGAGAATATATAGTAATGTTTTGTTGGTGGTTTTGTTTTGGTAGTGTTTTGTGACTTTTCAAATGCTAAGTTTGTATCGCCTTGTTTGGTCAATAAAGTAATTTGGTTTATTTTGGATTGACAAATACAAAAACAAAAGATTATATTGAAGACTTATTATAAAATTTCAGAAATTATTTTTCTAACAATTTAACACTAGAAGCCATTTTTCGGTCTTTCTTTGCCACTTTTTCCGTAGTATCTCCAACAAAACCAAAGTCAAGTGAGATTAGTTTTTCTCTTCTAAACCTGATGTTTTGTTCCTCATATTTACACTAGCTTTATTCTCCGCAACCATTGTATTTTTCTTTTTCGAAGGAGGAGTTTCTTTCTCATTGGTGATCTTTCTCTTTTTTTCCACCTTAATGTCAGGGAGATTCTCCTCACATATCTCTTCATCCACTTTCACCAATCACGACTGATTAAAAAATTAAATCTCTTATAAATAACAATTCACACATGGGATATATTTGAAAAGGGCATAACTAACCGGCACGTCGACTTCCTCATCTACTGATATTTTTCCAATAGACCTTCTTTTACCATCCTTCAAGATCCTCACATGAGCTTGTAATGCATCAATTTTGCATTCCAAAGATGTGAAATAATTGTTCATAGATGTATCCATAATTCCAACAAAGGTGGCTAGCGTCTGCACCAACTCCGTTATTGCGTAGATTCTAAGGTCGTCAACACTAACCTTTGAAGGACTTTCTTCTTTAACTTTTTCTCTTTTTTTTTTACTCTCCTTAACCTTCTCATCTTTAGCCTTCTTCTTTTTTCCTCCCTCATTAACCAACACAAGTTTTATATCCTTAATTTCAACAGGTCAATGGTTTGGTATCAATGCATCATACATGAAATATTCAATTAACTTATCAAGACTAGGATCAACTTGGATGATTGCCAAGCCAAATAGGATACATTGCCTCCGTGGTAAATCAGATCATATATCTGACACGAACCTACAATCCAAAATAAATAATAGCAGTCAACCACTACAACCATCTATTTGGGTTCAGATCGGTTTTCCCATTTTTATTAGGACCCGAAATAGAACCGAAAATCTAAAATATTCGTAGAAAATCCAAATTATCATAACAACCTAGCTAAAAACATGAAATATCAGACGAAAACTCATAAATATCCGAGTTACTTTATTAAAAACCTACTTTTCTACCTAAAATTTTAATTATCCGATAACAGTTACATATATAATCCTATATATACGGGTTTTTCGGTTATACTTTCGATTTTCGGTTCGGTTCGGGTTCGAATTCGGTTCTTCGGATTGAGATATACCGTTCGAGCTATTTGTAAGAATGTTTCGGTTTTAATTTTTTTAGTTCGGTTTCAGTTTGGATTTCGGATTTTGGTTTATATGTTCAACCTCAAGAGACTTAATTTTAATGGTCTTATTGTTGCCACGCGTTACATATAATGTCACGATTTAAAATGTTTTCTCCACTCGTTTATTACACGTGTCAAAATTCCATTCCTTTTTCTTCATCGTATCAACCACGTAAACTCTCGAGTCTGGATTCTCTCTTTAACGTAAACCAAGTATAATACGGTTCTTCATCTCCGGCACAAAAATGGCGACCGGTGACGTAAAACTGATCGGCTCATGGGCGAGTGTTTTCGTCATGAGGACAAGAATCGCTCTCCACCTCAAATCTATTAGCTACGAATTCCTCGAGGAGACTTTCGGTTCGAAGAGCGATTTGCTTCTCAAATCTAACCCGGTTTATAAGAAGATACCGGTTTTGATTCATGCTGATAAACCGGTTTGCGAATCCAACATCATCGTTCAGTATATCGACGAGGCTTTGAACTCATCTGGACCGTCCATTCTCCCGTCCAATCCTTACGACCGAGCCATCGCTCGGTTCTGGGCTGCCTTCATTGACGACAAGGTTCATAACTTGCTCTTGTGACTCCAAGTTTAATCCGGATAGTCTAGCTTTAACCAATTTTAGAACTTGTTGGTTCAATCAGATTAAGAATCTGCAATAACCGGTTTAAACCGGATAGTCTAGCTTTAACCAATTTTTTACTCATAACTGTTAACAGAGTAGAGTTGAAAGAAAGTAAACATTCTGTTATCTTCTATACTATTTATATGACATGAGCCAATCTTAAATTTTCTTATGTTTTCTCTTAATTCGATATGTTTGGAAGTGGTTTATCTCTCTGAGAAGTATCCTAACAGCTCAAGGAGAAGAAGAAAAGAAAGCAGCCATAGCTCAAGTCGAAGAACAAACTAAGCTTTTAGAGAAAGCATTCATCGATTGCAGTAAAGAAAAACCATTCTTCAATGGTGACCATATCGGTTACCTAGACATTGCCCTCGGGAGTTTCTTGGGTTGGTTGAGAGTCGTTGAGTTGGATGCAGATCATAAACTTCTTGTTGAGACCAACACTCCTTCTCTGTTCAAATGGGCAGATCGGTTCTGTAATGATTCTGCTGTTAAACCTATCATGCCTGATATCACAAAGCTCGCTGAATTCGCAAAGAAGGTCTTTCCTAAGCCGCCAACAATGTTGTAAATTTGTAAACCCTTTGATCAAGTATGTAACAAACATTGTTGGATCAGCTTTAGATCTTATGCTTATCTTAAGACAGAACACTATAAGCAGGGATTTTTCGTATTCCGGCTTGTTTCATGACTTTCCTCATCTCTTCTGCTTCTGCCCAATTGTTTTCCAAAGCGTTTAGTGTTGACAATGTCACATATTGGCCACAGTGTTTTGACTGCAATTCATTAAGCATTTTACCTACTTTGTTTCCCAATTCAGCATCTTCATGAATCTTGCAAGCACCTAAAAGAGCTCCAAGAATAGAAGCATCAGGCTCAAATGGCAGATTCTTTATCAAATTAACTGCATCAACTAATAATCCAGCTCTGCCAATAAGATCAATCATACAACCGTAATGTTCTGATGTTGGAATTATTTTGTAATCTCGACATATCGAAGAGAACAACTCGATACCTAATTCGACAAGCTTAGATCGAGCACAAGCTGTGAGTACTGCAAGTAAAGTAATCCCATTTGGATTAACATTCTTCAATTTCATCATCTCAAACATCTCTAATGCTTTCTTAGGTTTACCATTAGAGGCAAGAGCTGATATTATAGCATTCCAAGCACAAACCTTTTTATCACGAATTTGATCGAAAATCGTTAATGCAATCTCCAAGTCACTGGCTTTTCCATACATATCGAGTAAAGCAGTACTCAAAGTAGTAGTAAGGATGATCTGTTTTCTTATAACATATCCATGAATCTGTTTCCCTAATTGAACACCTCCTTGATCCAAATTAGCACATGAAGAAAGTACACTAACGAAAGTAGCTTCATTTGGTGTTACTAACTCTATCATCTTACCAAATTGCTTAACAGCTTTGGCGTGTAACCCGTTCTTACCTAACCCGTTGATAATACTAGTCCAAGAGAACACATCAGTTACAGGCATTTTCTGAAATAACTCAATAGCAGAATCCATATCTCCGTTTCTTCCACAAGCATCAAGCATACTATTACAAGCTATCAAACAAGGGTTTACAATTTCATTAAACATCCTCCTTGAGCTTCTTAAATCACCAACTTCACCATAGAAACGAACAAAAGAAGTCTGAACAAAAGGGTCATAAAGAACACCTCGTTTAAGAGCTTGGCTATGTAAAGAAACACCTGAAGAGACAGAGAAGGAAGAGTAAGCTGCTTTTATTAGAGAAGGGAAAGTGAGGTTGATTGGTTGGACTTGGCTTGCAAGCATGTGAGTGAAGAGAGTAAGAGAAGTCTTGTATTGTTCTGTAGTTAGATAGGATCGTATAAGAGTGTTGTAGACGAATATCGTCTTTGGTTTAGAAGTGACCAATGCGTTACTGGTGATGAGGATAGAGTGAATCTGCTTAATTTGGTTTGAGGAGTTCAAGAAACGTTGGAGAAGATCAAGTGCATTCTCAAGAGACAAAGAGAAAGATAAACAGAAACGCATGCAAATTTGGATTAAGATTAAGCAATCTACAAAGCAAAAAAAAAAAAAAAAAAAAAAAAAAAAAAAAAAAATTNGGTTGAAAAGTAAAAAAAATGTGAAACCCAAACACAATTAGAGGAGAGGATATTGCAGAAGATGGAGAGGGATTCGAATTTGTACAAGAAAGTTACAAATCAAAATTGTGGAAGAGGAGAAATTCAGAATCAGCTCTAGCCCTAAAAGACGATCAAAATTGCAGTCTCCTAGGTCAATAGGTAGACGACCGGTTCTCCGGTTTGGTTTTGGTTTTATCGAATTTGCATCCCTAAATTGTTCTTTGGTCAAATTTGGTTTAGTTGAACCGACATTGCATCTCTGAATTGAAACCAAGTACAAAAAGGAAGCGAGTTAAGAGTTACGGTTCAGGCGAGAGGTAAACGAAATCGGAAAAATGGAGCAGAAGGACTCAAAGGAAGAAGGAGAGCGACTCGAAGAAGCGGCGAGAGTGGAGGAAGGATTGAAAGAGAAATCGGCGGAGATGAGCCGTAAGGAGAAGCGAAAAGCGATGAAAAAATTGAAGAGGAAGCAGGTGAGGAAGGAGATAGCGGCGAAGGAAAGAGAGGAAGAGGAGGCTAAGTTAAACGATCCGGCGGAGCAGGAGAGGCTTAAGGCGATTGAGGAAGAGGAGGCTCGGATGAGAGAGAAGGAGCTTAAGGACTTTGAGGAGAGCGAGAGAGCTTGGAAAGAGGCTATGGAGATTAAGAGGAAGAAACAGGAGGAAGAAGAAGCAAAGCGGGAAGAGGAAGAGAGACGTTGGAAGGACCAAGAGGAGTTGAGGAAGCTCGAGGTAGTGCTTTTTTGTTGTTGTTGTCAATTCCTTCATTAATGCGTGGTTGATTGCTGTTGAACTGTGAATGAACGAAGGAATGTGAATAGTAATGCAACCAGCATCACTAAGAATTTAGTTCTCTCTTTTTGCTGCTAAGTTCATGGAGGAGATCCTAAGATTGAATTGAATTTGAATCTGTGAAATTTATTTACATAGGCTCTTTGCTTTTTTTGGCAGGCTAGTGGGAATGATGAATGTGGCGAGGATGAGGATGGTGAATATGAATATATAGAAGAAGGGCCTCCAGAAATTATCTTTCAGGGAAATGAGATCATTCTCAGGAAGAACAAAGTGAGGGTTCCAAAGAAATCACTAGTTCAGGTGGATGGAAACGAGGTATTTAAGTATCATCTAAGTGAACAGACCATCTTCACTATTTTGATTTTTCTGAGTTCTCATTGTAGAGTTTGTTTTGCAGAAATCTGACAGACCTACATCAAATCCTCTACCTCCGGAAACCTATGTTTGTGATAGTTATCAGAATGCTAGTTCTGCTCAGCAGATTCTGAATAATGTTGCTCAAGAAGTACCTAACTTTGGAACTGAGCAGGTGCTTTCTTTGTCTCTTGGTTGATATGGTATTACTTATATGAGTTACTATTATGTTCCTTCGAGTAAAATCCACTTCGTATGTTTTCCGCAATTCACAGGATAAAGCTCATTGCCCTTTCCATTTGAAGACGGGAGCTTGTCGGTTTGGCCCGCGTTGCAGCAGAGTTCATTTCTACCCTGATAAGTCGTGCACTATACTGATGAAGAACATGTATAATGGTCCTGGCATTGCTTGGGAACAGGATGAGGGACTTGAGGTTTGTATGTGCTGTCATCTCGTGATGCTTGTATCCTGATAACAATTAAATCTTCTCTACTACTCTCTAGTTTTATTATGTTAATTTCAATTATCGTAGTTCCTTCGCCTCTTTTGTTTTGTTTTGCTGTGTGCTCTGGATTTAGGGAATTATGCTGTTTGTTACCTTATTTTCGATAAATCTTCTTTAACTTACATCAGACATTGATGGGTTCCCTTCACTGGAGGGGCATGATTATAATCTGTGCCAGATTGGAGTCGCGGTTCACTTCTTTGTATCCTACATGATTGGTTGATTAGCTATTATGTGCTTGTGATCTTGATCTTGATTACACAAATTGTTGCTTTGTATTAGTGCCTCTCTTGTGCCTTCATAGAATACCATTTAACATGATTACACACTTACATATGATAAATGATCTATTCAATGCTCAATACCTTGGAACTGCTTGATTTCCTGAATTAAGAACAGAACAGTGTCCTCATACGGGTGGGCTGCTTTGTGGGAGTAGTGTTTTAAAAGGAACTTATGCAGTTATTATTAGTAAGGCTGTAGCTATCCTGCTTTGCTTGGTATCAAAACTGTTGGACCTAACATGCGTTTATTATATTACCCTGTTTCCTTGCTTTTAGTCAGTTACTATAGTTTACTCTTTCCCTCTTTTCCCCTATCTTCCTTGCAGTATACTGATGAGGAGGCTGAACATTCTTACGAAGAATTTTATGAAGATGTTCATACAGAGTTCCTGAAGTATGGTGAACTTATAAATTTCAAGGTTTGACTCTTTTTTGCTCCTCACTTCCTCCCTTGTTCTCTCTTTACTTTCTAATATCACCCTTCTTTTTATACTAAATCTGAATGTTCTTTTCTGAAAAGCAACTTGGCTATGCATTGCAAAAACTAGTGGTTTCCTGCATCTGTTATCATCATCATATGAGCAACTGAACATCCCGTATTTGAGAATAAAACTTGTCGGTAGACATGACCTGGCGTTTGACCTTTTCTCGTACCCCTTCTATTCTCAAAAACAGAATGTTATATGCCCATTTCAGGTGTGTAGAAATGGGTCATTCCACTTGAAGGGCAATGTATACGTACACTACAGATCACTGGAATCCGCTATTCTTGCATACCAGTCCATTAATGGTCGATACTTTGCTGGCAAACTGGTAATATTATTTTCTTAGAGACTTTACTGGTTTACCGACTTCCTTCCATTAGAAAAATTTGATTAACCATGTAGTATAGTGGACCGTTTCCTGTTCAATTTTGGTAGCATATATCTGTGTGGCACAATTTTGGAAACCAAATTTAGGTTTCAGTCAGCCAACTTCTGTGTCTGCCGTGTTGTCAGAGGTCTCATTTGTCTGATCTGTGGCAGTGTTTACTTATATAGTCGTATCTTTTTTCACATTGTCTTGAAACATATGAAGTAATAAGCTTACATAGTTTTTCATCACTTATCGTCTGTTTAAATGTGGTAATTTTCTGTCATCTTTCTCCTTTAAAAGGAATTTGCTAGAAAGCTACTGGTTAAATATGGTCTTTGATATAATGTTAAATGTCGAAACCATCGAAGGCTTGTAGCATTTAGTTATGCTGAGTAAATGAGTTAAGTTTACTATCCATCTACTATCTTCAGCAACACGAAGCTTAAAACTTTATTGAGGCGTGATTTCTGATTGCTTTCAGCTTGCTGATATTCTTACTTATGATAATTGCACATCTAGGTGACATGTGAATTTGTCAACATCTCAAGATGGAAAGTCGCCATATGTGGGGAGTATATGAAGTCCAGGCTTAAAGTATGTCTCTTCATTTGTTACATACATGCCCAGGGATTCAGTTTCTGGTTTATCTTTGATTCTCAAATTCCATGTTTTTTTTTACAGACTTGCTCCCGTGGATCTGCTTGCAACTTTATCCATTGTTTTCGAAACCCCGGTGGTGACTATGAATGGGCAGACCATGACAAACCACCACCAAGATTCTGGATTCACAAAATGAGCGCTTTATTTGGTTATTCAGATGACTACGTGAAGCAAATGGAGCATGAATATAGAGGGTCGTTAAATAATCTTAGATCAGATCAACAAGCGCATTCACATAGGTATCAGAGATCTAGCTTTTAGGGATCCTGATTTTTTACTAACTTCCCACTGTATTTCCTGCTTAATTTGGATATGGAGTTTCATACTTTATGTGCTTTGTTTATATATCAGGCAACCTTCAAGGAGATCTAGATCAAGGGACCATGATCATGAGAACAATGGATCTACACCTTCTTATAGGAGCCGTACGAGTCATGGTGATACTCGGTATAGTACTCGTGGACATAAACGTAGTAGGAATGATGAGAACTGTCATGATGAAGATAAAAGTCCTAACAGTACCAGAGATGGTAGTTTAGAGAGGGATGTGTGTAGAAAGCGACTGTATGCTAAGGAGGCATCACGTCATGAAAGCAAATGGTCTGAACACTCTCCTGAACATCGGGTTATAAGGAAAATAATCCACAATGATGATTCTCCTGATAGAGATGACTATGGCAGGAGAGAGACAGGTCACGAACGAGAAGTCAGAAGAGGCACAAATTCAGAAGTTCAAGAACAGATAGACGACGAAAAGGACATAAGAACCAACAGATTGAGACATCGGCGTGAAAGAAAAAGCTCAGGATATTCACTTGATGCGGACTCTGATAAAGGTAAACGACGCAGAAGAAGCTCAAGAAATGGTGTAAGCAACCGAGAATCGAAGGAACTCAAGAGGAATGGAAAGAGAGAAAATGCAAGTGGCTTATCATCAAGTGAGGAGAGTTCAGATAGAGAAACAGAGAAAGAGAGACCTCATAGACATAACCAAAGAAGACGGTCGCAACACTCAAATGACCATACTTCGAAAGTTTCAGAGGAAGTAGAAGAAGAGATTGAGCGTTGGAGACCAACATGATCTGTCTACGGAAGTAGTTATGTTCGTGTGACTCATTGATCTTCATCGTTTCTTGATTTAGGCTATGTAAATATTTTAGTTTTATCACTCGCATAAAAAGTTCGAATTGAGTTTATGTTAGATGTGCAATTGGTTTTTCTTTCTGTTATTTGGTATTTATAACATCAACGATTGATAAAAATGAAATAGGATACAAAGTCGAAATTATTAAATATTTGTAAACTAAACCGGTAGAGTATATGATTTTTTCAAATAATTTTAATTTAAAAAACTTTACTATCAAAGCTAGTCTATGAAATGAACATAGAAGATTTATTTGATTATTAAATGGTTTTTCCTTAAAAAATATATGATAAACATGGAATATAATTTAAAAATTTTAACTTTTTTATTTGATTTCGTTAATTAGAGTTTAAAATTTAGTTTTTAAAAGTTCAGGATTCGATTGTTCATAAGCTTACGGTGATCGAAATACAAAGTTCTTCCACACTTCTACAGTGAATCGAAGGAGGAGGAATTCAATTAATATGTTGAGAGGTGAAGATGGTTGTTGGGTTACGGGTAAAGTACAACTAGAGAGGCTCGCGGTTGACTATTACAAAAGATTGTATTCTATGCATGATCTCGGGTCGGATGTACCAAAACTACCATCGGATGGTTTTGCTAGTATTCGGACTTGTGATATAGCCGCATTGAATGAACCTTTCGAGAAGGCCGAGATTGAGAGGGCGATCTGGAGCATGGGTAGACTGAAGGCTCCGGGCCCTGATGGGTTCCAGCCAGTGTTTTATCAGGATTGTTGGAGTATAGTCGAAGATTCGGTGACTCGGTTCGTCCTGGAGTTCTTTGAATCTGGTATTATGCCACCGGGTTTGAATGACGCCTTAGTTGTCCTTATTGGTAAGGTAGCGAAGCCGGAACGTATAACCCAATTTCGACCGATTAGTTTATGTAATGTCTTGTTTAAGACAATTACAAAAACTATGATGTTACGGTTACAGAAGATTATTTCTACTCTCATTGGTCCGGCTCAGTCAAGTTTTATTCCGGGAAGGCTTAGCACTGATAATATTGTGGTGGTTCAAGAGGCGGTGCATTCTATGCGTCGGAAGCAAGGTAGAAGTGGTTGGATGTTGCTTAAGTTGGATCTAGAGAAGGCATACGACCGAATACGGTGGGACTTCCTCGAGGATACTCTAGTCGCGGCAAGGATTCCTATGAAGTGGGTGCGGTGGATAATGAGTTGTGTTCAAGGCTGTTCTATGAATATTTTATGGAATGGTGAGAAGACAGAAGCATTCAAACCGACAAGAGGGCTTCGTCAAGATGACCCTTTATCGCCATACTTGTTTGTGCTTTGCTTAGAAAGATTGTGTCACTTAATACAAGCAGCGGTTGATGATAAAATATGGAAACCAATTTGTTTATCTCGTGGGGGTCCTAAATTATCTCATCTTTGTTTTGCTGATGACTTAATTCTGTTTGCTGAAGCGTCAGTGAGTCAGATTACAAGGATCCGTAGTATTCTAGAGACTTTTTGTGACGGGACAAAAGATTAGTCTTGAGAAATCAAAGATATTTTTTTCGAAGAATGTTAGCCGAGAATTAGCACAGTCTATTAGTCAAGTGAGTGGAATTCAAGTGACTCAAGACTTGGGGAAATATCTTGGGCTCCCCATATTGCATAAACGAATTAATAAGGATACGTTTGGGGATGTTGAGGAGAAGATAGCATCTCGGTTAGCTGGTTGGAAAAGTAGAATGCTGAGTTTTGCAGGAAGAGTTACACTTACTAAAGCAGTCTTATCATCAATACCAGTCCATACAATGAGTTCAATTGCATTACCAAGCTCGACTTTAGAGAAGATGGATAGATGTTCGAGAAACTTCTTGTGGGGAAGTACTTTGGAGCATCGAAAACAACATTTACTAGCTTGGGAAAGGGTTTGTTTACCGAAAGACAAAGGTGGCCTAGGTATCCGAAAATCTAGAGATATGAATATTGCTTTGCTTTCTAAAGTGGGTTGGCGGTTATTGAATGATAATTCAAGTCTATGGTCAAGGGTATTACGGGCGAAATACAAGTTAAGTGATGATAGTGTGGTAACATTGGTTTCTCATAAAGGGAATGGTTCGGCTTTGTGGAGGAGTGTTATGGTTGGGTTAATGAAGGTGGTAATCCCGGGGTTGAGCTGGTCCGTTGGGGATGGGCGGTTTGTACGGTTTTGGTCCGATAAAAGGTGTACTGATGTTTCTTTGGGACAGTTGGTGCAGCAGCCCATACCACTTGTTTACTATAATATGAAAGTGAGTGAGTTTTGGGAGCATGGACGAGGTTGGAGATGGGAATTGATCGAACCTTATATCGATCAATCAATGAAACTAAGGCTCAATGCTCAGGTGGTGGATAATGTTACGGGTGCGACTCTTGGCGTGAGAATAGCAATGGTGTGTTTACGGTAAGATCGGCGTACAAGTTGTTGACCCAGTCTCATGTCGAAGGCCAAGATATGTCTCTATTTTTTTCACGGCTTTGGCATGTGATTTCTACGGAGAGAGCTAAGATGCTCCTATGGTTAGTGGTCCATCAATGTATCATGACTAATAAGGAAAGACATCGGCGACGGGTTGGTTTAACAAGTATTTGCCAAGTTTGTCGTCAAGGAGAGGAGTCTATCTTACACCTAGTGCGGGATTGTCCTTCTATTAATGGTATATGGCAGCGAATAGTACCGAGGAATAGAAGAGTATGTTTCTTTGAAGCTGATCTTTTGAGTTGGATATATGAGAATATTGGTGATTCATCTTTGGTTTATGGTGTACCTTGGTCTACTTTGTTTGTTATGACGATATGGTGGAGTTGGAAGTGGCGGTGTGGTAATGTTTTTAATGAGCTTGTAAAGTGTAGAGACCGGACAAGTTTTGTGAAGGAGAAAGCAGCAGAGGTATGGAGAGGATTTAATTCAGCACGGTTAAGAGGCACTATAAGGGCTCGTGTTACTCGGTAGATTTCATGGAAACCTCCTGATATAGGATGGGTTCGTGTTAATACTGATGGAGCTAGCCACGGTAATCCTGGCCGTGCCACAGCGGGTGGCGTGATTAGAGATCACATGGGAGAGTGGTGTAAAGGATTTGCGTTTAACATTGGAGTTTGTACGGCTCCATTAGCTGAGCTTTGAGGAGTATATTATGGTTTGTTTATTGCTTGGAATCAAGGCTTTAAACAGGTTGAGTTGGAAGTTGATTCCGAGATTGTGGTGCAGATTTTACGGTCACGGCTTAGTGACTCTCACCCCTTATCATTCCTAGCACGTTTGTGTTATGGCTTTTTATCGAAGGACTGGCGCGTCCGAGTCTTGCATATCTATAGGGAAGCTAATCGGCTTGCTGATGGGCTTGCCAATCATGCTTTTGCTTTACCTCTTGGTTTTCACTCTTTAGACTCTTGTCCAGAGTGTTTTAGTTCTATTTTGTGTGCTGACGCTTCTGAAATCGGCACTTTGAGACAGATTCCTGTATAACTCTTTTCAAGTTTTTTAATAAAAAAGGGAGTATTTTCTCCCTTTTTCCTACCAAAAAAAAAGTTCAGGATTCGATTTTAAGAATATTTGATAATAAAATACTATTTTTTTTAATCAGAAAAAACAATATATCCTCTCTCCTCTTTTATTTTTCCTCTCGACTCTCTCTCTATCATATCTAGATTTGGTTCTGCGAGACCTATAGAGAAGGTGAAAGCGGCAAGTTCCTTGGACTTCTCTTGGTCGGCGTCTCCTTCACCGCGAACCCCGAGTCCGTCGGTGACTCCAGGGTCGGTAGACTCGCCTATTCCAACCTCCTCTCTCCGGTTTACAACTCCTTTGACCTCTCTCTCAACAGATTCGCCGTCCAGCAAAGAAAAAAAGAAGCAAAGCCGTGTAATAGGCGACCATTTCGCGCGGTTCGGGGGGCACTTGAGTAAGCCGCCGGCACCCGACTGCGTCTTGACCCCCTATCCAATTTTTGGACCAATTCCCCCCTCGTCGGTGGTGTGTTCCGGCTAGATCTACGCCACAGAGAATTGACATGGAGGTCGGTCGACTCGGAAAAAGGAACCTCAAGGCGAAGTGCTTCATATCGATAGTTGGATGGCTGGATGAGCTTCATCGATGGTTGCATGGATGACGCTTTTTCTCTTAGTCAGTAGTTTGGAGTTTTCCTCTCCACCGAAAACCCAAGCCTTTTCTTTGAAAGTCTGTCGGAGTTTGCTTTCAACCTTTTCCTTCTCCTCTTTTTCTCTGTTTTTCTGCGGGTATCTAAAGAAGCCCTATTTTTTCAGTATTTGGCTTTCGTTGGCGGTTCTCCGGTGGTGGCGTACCGGCGGTGCCCGCAACATTGTCGCCGGCGGCTCTCTTTAGAGTTTTTCTTTAGGATTTTCTAAAATTAGAGTTTTTTTTTGTTTGAGTTTGTGCATTTGGACCTTAAATTCTGGTCCAAGTTTGTTTTTTTTTTGTTATGAAGGGTTATTGGTTTTGTATTCTATTGGGTTGAAGTTTGTAAAATGGGCTTACATCTGAAATATTAATAATATTTAAACTTTTTTTATAAAAAGTATTATTTTTTAATTTATTAAAAATGTATTTTATAAAAATCTTTGTATTTATGTACTTATTTGTTTAGTGAATGATGAATTTGTGTGGATGATGTGTGATTTATGTGGATGATGAATAGTTTTTAAATAAATAAAAATACATATTCTTTAATTTTTTTTTTGTCACATACGTATTCTTATAATTAAAAAACAAAATGCATATTGTCCAAAATAAAGAAAAAAAAAAAATCCAATTTACTGTTACTCTAATTTTTGTTGTTTAAACTTCATGATATTTTGGAAACAAATGTTTTGAGTTAGTATTGAAATAATAAAAAATTATGAATTATTTTGGATGAACACTTTAAAAAATTATTTTAAAAAATTTCTCTTATTTAAAAAATGTAATTGAATATTTTCAGGGTAAATACATGAAGTATACGTGAAAAAGTGTGAATGCTATTAAGGTTGATAAAAAAAAGAATATATATATATGTGTGTGGTGTGACTAGTCATGGGTGGGTTTGCAAATGCTTTGGAACTTCTTCGCGGCACATTTCTCACCGAAGAAAAGAGAACTTTAAGCGGCCATTAGCTTCACTATGACCGTAGCGACGCCTTTCAGTGGGGCTACGAACTCTGTTACGGCGTCTAGGATCATTCTGATAACGGGAGTTAGCAAAGGTCTCGGAAGAGCCCTAGCTTTGGAGCTGGCGAAGAGAGGTCACACTGTTATAGGATGTGCCCGTACTCAGGAGAAGCTCACTGAACTTCAATCGGAGCTCTCCTCCCCATCTAATCATCTCCTCCTTACTGCTGATGTGGTAATTTCCGATTTCCGGATTCTCTTGTTTGAATTCTTCCGTGTTTCGTGTGGAATTTAATCGGCGTTTCTTGTTGTATTACGGAAGACATTAGATTGTAGTCTTCGGCGATGGTTCAGTGGTTTAGGGATTTGGATTATCTGAGACTGAGAATTTTTCTGGATTTTATTGATTTTGGGCTCCTTGATTGATGATATTTTGACAATTGAAAACTCTAGAGTGGGTATTATTAGTTTCAGTGGCATTAACGAGGTTTCCTTTGTAAATGTGACTGAGTGGACCCTCAAGAAATGTGTTAATTGAATAAACTTTTGTTGAGCTGTAGAAATTTTGAGGAAGTACTTCTTTGATTAGCTGAACTATTTATTTTCGTGATGATATATCTCATGAACAATGTTCTGATTTTTCAATGAGCCTATGTGCTCTAATGTGAGTCTTACTACGAGGTTAGCATGCTAACTTAGCATAAATTATGGTATATGTTTGCAGAAATCAGATAGCAGTGTCGAAGAGTTTGCAAAGACAATTGTGGAGAAGAAGGGCGTCCCAGATATTATAGGTATATCTTCATCCTTCTTTGATAATTTGGTGTTTGACAATCTTCAACTTTTCCCTGAGCACATTAACTCCATGTTCCAAACTTGTGTGCACCTGCACGAGGATGCCATGAGCATTTTCAGAGAATGTTTGGTAGCCGTTAATAATGAAGGAATCATTTCTGTAGGGAAACTTGTTCTTAGGTAGATTAATCATCGGGAGATAGACAGACTTACCTTTCTACAGGAAATATTGAAAACTATAGTCATTGTATTCGGAAGTCTATGGTCATGTATGCTCTAAATATCTGGATTTTCTCCTTTCTTTCTTTATGTGGATAAAACTATCATGGCATGTAACTTTGGTTGTCCTTCAAGTCCATTAGCATTCTGAAGCAGGTTAGTTACCACAATCCATTGTTGCATCTAAGAATTCACAAGTACGACGTCTGTGAAGTGTGGCATACTGTTTTACATCATTTATCCTGTATTTTATGTTCTGGTTATTGTGTGTTGCAGTTAATAACGCTGGTACTATCAATAAGAACAGCAAGATTTGGGAAGTCTCTGCAGAAGATTTTGACGATGTCATGGATACAAACGTTAAAGGAGTAGCAAATGTGCTGCGCCATTTTATCCCTCTGATGCTCCCACGTAAGCAGGGGATTATTGTGAATATGTCTTCTGGATGGGGAAGGTCTGGTGCTGCCCTGGTGAGTTTCAATCATCACTTATTTGAATTAGAAGCTTTTACCAACTTATCATATCGTTGTCCATCTATACGTAGTTAGGTAACAAAGGCAATTGAAACATAGATAAGAATTCATCTCTGAAAGCTAGATAGTCTAAACTCTGTCCCAATCTAATAATGGTGTTGGATACTTTGATTTGGTTTAGAGTAAACACTTGTAACTTACGATATATATGAATGAGGAAAGACAGTGAGTTGATAACTTAGATGGTAGGGAGAGACTATAGCTTAAAGGTCTAAGAAAGTTACTTGGTTGGTCCTTTTCCCATAGTCTGCAAGGCCTACAGTCGTCATCTTAGCCCTCTCTCATATTGGCCGATTCTCAGTTTTCTGATACCTTTCTTTTGATTTTTCAAGATATTGAGATATATTTATTCTTGCTTCGCATCTTCTATGCTCTGGAATTGTAAATTGTTATCCTATCCCTTTGAGGTTAACGTTTGAAACCAAAACCGGATCTGCAGGTTGCACCTTACTGTGCTTCGAAATGGGCAATTGAGGGTTTAAGCCGAGCAGTGGCAAAGGAGATAGCTGAAGGAATGGCAGTGGTTGCTTTAAATCCTGGTGTTATCAACACGGAATTGCTCACTTCCTGTTTTGGCAACTCAGCTTCCTTGTACCAAGCTCCTGATGCTTGGTAATAACAAACACCCAACCTCCTCAGATTGTTTACAAAGTTTTTTAATATGTATTTCCTTGCTTTATCTGTAACTAAGAATCTGAAATCAGAATTCTACATTTCTTTTTTTTCCTTTCTTTGAATCGTTTTCTAATAACTCCTAGTCATAGTCCTGCTCTGTTTCATCTAGTGATTGTGTTTTTTTTCTGTGGGTCAGTTGTCTAAAGCCTTAAACGTTTTCTTTGGAATTACAATTGTAACAGGGCTGTGAAGGCTGCAACGATGATTTTGAACCTTACAGCGGGTGACAATGGCGGTTCTCTCACAGTCTAACAACTAAACTACCTACTTCTTTTCAACTTCCGGGGTTACGGATAAGGAGTTTCTTCAGCAGAAGATTTCAAAGTAACCCTTGATTTGAGGCTTTGATTAATTTGTTCGTAAGCAGAGATATCAACCTAATAGTAGTACCCTTCTAATGTTCATGTACCTTAGTTTTGAAGTTAAGGGTCATATTTTCATAGAAGTCAATTTTTAGACGAATATAAGGTCAGTAAGATATGTAATTGCCACAGGATTATAATTAACAAATTGTCTTTTGCTGAGACACTCTTCTTCTCCAGCTCTGCAACGCTGACTCTTTCTCATTGCTGCTTCACCTTTGTAAGCTTGTCATATAATTATTGAGGTAAATCTCTCAAGAGCTTGCATTGTTAGACAGGATCAATATCAAGTAATTTCCTTCTTCGAACTCAATATTATTCTCAGAGTCAGAGTAGCTTATTTCAGCAATAGTCATATCACTCCTCATTAGCTCTTGTAGGTAGTCTTCTCCACTATCTTGAATGTTTGCACCATTGTAAACTGACATTGTAACTCCTTATGCAGACCAGTCACTGAATAATACCTTCACGAATATCTTTGTTGAACATTGGGGATGTGTTGGACTTTGTAGTAATCTTCTCCACCTGGTGCTAATTTCTCCTTCCACTGTTTCCCTCCAATTGTAAGTTCTTTTAAGGTAGTTATGTACTTTAGCCCATTCGGAAGCTCCTTCAACTTCTTGCATGCACTTATAGTCAAGGTATGAAGACACAACATCGAGCCTTCTTCTACTATCCACTCTTCCATCTCTTCTTGTCCAGTCAAATTTAGGACACACAATTGAGGAAACCCGCCATTCGAGCATACCATTCTCTTTCCAGTGAAAGCACAATATGATAAGTCAATCGATGTCAAGTGAAGCAGCTTCTCTAGAATAGGCATTGGATCCTCCTCCATTCGGCAATATCGAAGACATATGTGTGCAAGGTTTGGAGGGTATGGATCAGGAAACATTGGCATACGCATGGCCAACACTAGTGATTTGAGATGGATAAAATCAAGAACAAGTTTTCCTTCATTATGCCCATCTTGCATGACCTCATATAACGAAAGTTGCTCGAGCTCTCTCGATTTACAGAGAGATGAAGATAGAGTTTCTAAAGTACATCCATCAAGGGAATGCACAATAAGAGTCCTGAGCTTAGTCATACCAAAGAGGTCATTTACACTACTGTTCTCTATTGTGTAACCGCTCAATGTCTCTAAATTCACAAGATCACCCAATTCCAACTTTGTTTTATCATCCATTAAAGAAGGTAAGTAAAGGTACCTCAGATCTCGCATCTTTTTCAAAACAGTTGGCACATGAACTGATACCCCATCGACGTGTAAGTTCAGATAAAGGAGGAGCTTTAGATTCCGCAGAGACGAAGGTAAATGAGATACTACAGCTCTGTATAAGCTCAAGAATCTCAAATGGATGAGCTTTCCAATGCTAGAAGGTAACTTCCCTCCTTGGAACTTGGCTCTAGAAAGGTCCAACACCCTTAGAAACAGTAAACTCCTTAAATATGAAGCTGATTGTATCCAAGTTTCTTCCTTGGACATGAAAAACAAGAGAGATCTAGCTTTTTTATATTCTTTATGTCCCAACATTTCAAATGTTACACCATTATGTATTGCAAGTCTGCGATATCTGCTAGGAGAATGAGCATTGATGGTAGAAGTAGATGTAGGAACTTTGATGATTTGTAGGAAGTTCTCTTCTTTGGCTTTAGATAAACAAACTTCTCTCATCATGTCATGCATATGACAAGATTCATATCTCCAAGTTGAAACATTTCTTTCAGCAATGACCATATTTCGTCTAACTAACTCTTCTAGGTAGCTTTCTGCATTATCTTGAATGGTTTCTCGATTTTGAGATGAAACCATTATCAATCCTTCTGCAGCCCAATAATTAAACAATGTATCTACCTCTATATTGTAGGTTTCAGGGAAATGAGCTAAGAAAAGGAAGCAATGCTTTAAACCCCAAGGTAAATCTTCATAGCTCAAAGATAAAACTTGGTAAACCGAATTGATATTGTTGTCATTATCTACGCCATATCCTCGTACAATATGATGTCCAATATCTTCGTATATTCTTTTCCATTGAGGAACTGTATGTTTTGTAGCTAACAAGCCTCCCAACACTTTAATGGCTAATGGTAGTCCTCCACAATATGTGACCATATCTTTACCCATAGCTACCATTTCTTCATCAACTACACACCAACACAAAGGTAATAAAGATGTTAGCTTAATCTCAATCACTGCTTAAGAGAGAAAATGAGAAATATATCTGCAACAACATCCTTTGATTTAATACCTGGTTCGACTTTCGTAGAAAATGCTATTCTTTGGAACATAGTCCAACTTTGTTGAGGAGTAAGACTTGTTGATCTAAAGGAAAAACATGTTGGATCTGCATGAAAGCCAACACCTTCGTTGCGCGAGGTAAGTAATATCTTCCAACCTGGAAAAATTAGATAGCATGATAGAGCATTTAATCAGGACTAGTAATCTAATGGTTTGTGCTAGTGTTAGTCTAACCTCTTTTTTGTGGAAAGGCTTGTTTGATTCGATCCCAGTCTTCTTCTTTCCATATATCATCTAGGACAATCAAATATCTCTGAGTTTCAAGCAATTTAAAGAGTTTACCTTGACGTGTATACTCATCCATTAGTGATATCTCCCCATCATCTGGTCTAAGATCTTGCAGGATCTTTTGCCAAATCTGCTTCTGTGTAAACTGTTGAGAAACATAGATCCATGAGAATCCATCAAAATGACGTTTTATCAAGTCATGATGAAACACTTGTCTAGCCAAAGTGGTTTTACCAATACCACCCATCCCTGATATAGAAACCACTTGAATGTTATCATTGGATACTAATTGACCAACCAATTCTTCAACACTTTGTTCTAACCCAATAAGATCACTTTCAATGTTGTTAGGATATGTTTGTCTGATCTCTCTTTGTCTATCTTGAATTGAGAGTGATTGTCTTTCATCAATTATCTGTAATATTCCAAATATCTGCATCTCTTTGATAACCTCAGAGATTCTTTTAGTTATACTTTTGATGTCTGAAACTAATGTCCTTCGATCCATTAAGATGCTCAAAGCAAGTTTTCTCATATGTTTGTTGATTCCTTTTTGTTTTCCTTCTTGTTGTTGTTTTATGATAAACGTTTCGATTATATCTTCAGCATCATAAATAATGTCTTTGACTTGTTCTAAGAAGTTTCTTACCCTTTCACTTTCATGTTTCTTGGAATCTGCATCTTTTAACAAAGATTGTAATCTTTGTAAATGATGTTTTAGTTCAGAAACTTGCTCTTGAACTCCTTGCAATTGTTCAGATTCTCGACTCACTAGCTCCCAAAGCTTCTCAATTGTAAACGCCACAACTGCTTCAGCCATAACTATTCACCTGCTTCAGCCAGATGAACACACAATCACTAGGTCATTTCTAGTGAGAAAGGAATCCTCTATGAAGGAATATAAGAAGAAATGCACAAAGAAGAAGAAGAAGAAGAGTATAACATCATTTACCTCTCTTCTGAGTTCTGAAACACTGTTTTTCGGAAAAAGAAAATAGGTGACTCTTTTAGTCTTTGGTGACAATGGTTGGTTAGTGAATATTCAACACGGCTTCTTGATTTTCTTTTTATCGTTTAAGGGATATTAAAAAAACAAATGGTGGTGGTCCATTTGTTTTCTATTTTCTATTTGAGGAGCAATTGTTATATTAGTGTAGTCTTTGTACACTAATAATTGATTCTAAACCGGTTAGTTAACTATTCGATAGTTTCATTCATAGTAAAACTTAGGGTTGAGAATATAAACCGAACCGAATTTTCTGAAACGAACGAAGATTTTTTGAACCAAACCAAACCGAATTATGTTTTAATAACCGAACAGCACAAAAAATTAATTCCGGTAACCGAATCGAATCGAAGCGATAAACAGAAAATAATCGAATAAACCAAAAAACGAACCGAAAAACTCGAAAAGAAACCGAAAAACCCGAAAAAATAACCAAAACTTAACCGAAAATTAACCGAATAAACCGAACTTCAAAATCAAAAACCAAACCAAATAGACTGATTTCCGAACCGAACCGTAATTTTATTCGGTTTAGTTCGGCACAAAATACAAAAACCGAAAAAATAAAAAAACAACAAAACCGACCCGAACCGAACTGATTGAACCGAATTCCCAATCCTAGTAAAACTATATTAAATGGGGGTTAGTGGTTATAAAATGTTAATTGATTTGAAAATTCAAGTAAAATCATGTGTTATTGGATTAATAATTTAATTAAAATTTCTTTTTAACGCATGTATTATTCGTTCAGTGATTTTTAGTAGATTTCAAATTCTACTTTATATTTAAATGGATTTAGATATATTTAAAGTTAAAAATATATACAAAAAACTAAACTTGAGGATAAATCACATTATTTCAAAATCTAAAGATTTTAAAATCCAAAAAAGTTCAAATTCTTATGAATTTAATGTTATACCTTCTATCTTCTAGGATCATTAAAAAAGTATTAACCCCTAACCACTTCACATATTAATCTCTAATTAAAATCCAAACAATTCCTCATATCTCAGAAATAGAGCTTCATAAAGCACATACTATAATCTTTTTTATATTTATTTCAAATGCCATCCAAATAATTGTGTTTTAACTTGAAGTAGGATATTTAGAGTGCCAAAAAAAAAAAAAAAACGGTGAACGCCTATATTTGACCATGCTCCATGCATAGAAATCAAAAGGAAGAGTCCCATTAATTTCACATTATACTGCAAACTCAATTATAAACATTATTCATCTTGAGATAAAAACCAATTGTAACAAAAATAAAATAAAAAATAAATCCATATTTAAACAAAGGAGTCAAAATTTAATTGCTTTTTCTTTTCCTTTAAAATATTATCTTTTGCTTTTTTATTTGTCAAATACACATACTTCTTCTTCTTTTTGTTGTTGTTAATGTTGTTGGTCGTGATGGTGTATTAATAAACCTCTACTTTGTCTCCTCCTAACTTCTCCACCCAAATTTAACATTTTTCTATATTTTTATTCAGAGTAAGTCTTGAGGCCAAGCAGAGCAAGCACGAGTTTGCGGTCCATTTTTATTATCAAAATTTTAGTTTAAAAGTTTTAGTTTAAGAACCGGCCCAACTTTTTCATTAGAGATTGCAACCTTTAAAATTTCAAGACCGATCCTGTCTTTATTGTCCATGTTTTTTTGTCATGAGAAAAATATAATATTACATTAAAATAACAAAAGATTGATGTGGTAGCCACTTAGAGAGAACATTATCCATTCGAGAGAAAAGAACCCTTCGTTTGCGTACTTCTTTTTCTTGATTGGTAGAAGACTTGAAAATCTAATAGATAAAAACTCAAAAATATTAGTTTCTTTTCTTCTGTCGCAAAAGCTGGTCATTCTTCGGCAGAGGTGGCGACATACTACAAATTATTTAGAATCTATAATGAAACAAACACACATAAAATATCTTAAATTATCCTCACACTCGAATTAGAAAATCATATGGAAAAATATATTTTATAGCAAGAAATATTAATTGAACAAGTCAAAAATTTAACATATAAGATGAAGAGAACCACAAATATACTTTGGGTAAAATTCCTTTTAGTCGGAAATTAAATATGAAATTAACTTAAATTAGTCATCTAAATTTTTATATATACATCTTTTTTTTTTTTTAAACTACTGAACGATCTCTAGTTCACGTATATATCTACTACGATGAAGAAAAAAAAATCCATTTTCTCTCACTATTCTTATTGTTTTCATTATTTTTATGCTAGGTTTGTATACAATCTCTCTAATATAATAATGCAGTTTTATTTCTGTTAACTTCGCATTTTCTTGAAAATTTCAATAGAACTATCTTGTGTAGAAATACATCGGAAAAAAATGCATAATATCTATTTTTTTTTTTTTAATTTAAATATTCATTAATAATTGAAGTGTTTTACACGGAAGGGAACCAGCACATGTTCAAGTTGAAACCCTATTGAAGCAGAAGTATTACGAATTGACTAAATTACTTAGGTAGGAGTGATGGGCTGAAAAATTCTGAACCAGATGGAAATATATGACTCCCTCGGTCTTCGTGAGGAGGGAGCAGTGGTAGAACCTTCACTGTGGCGATGGCCGTAGCGTAATCTATCTAGCGTAGCGAGCTTAGCCCTCATTAAGATTTGTATTTGGTTGACTCTAGTTTGATATGGTATAAT
>OVBE01003712.1:0-26045 GCA_900406425.1 Iberis pinnata
ATCCTAAAATAAGAGTAAATGACTTCTAAAAACTGCTAAAATTCAGAGACATCAGTTGCATGAGTCCATCTTTGTATCGACTAGTATTCCTTGAGCATAGTCTTCTTGCTTTATTTTGTATTCCAACAGCCTTTTGAATTACTTCTATACCAAGGTAATATGTCAACTTACCAAGATCTGACATTTCGAATTCTCTTGACATTTCTTTCTTAAATTGATAGATGATTTTGATTGATGTTCTGGTCTCAAACAAGTCATCAACATAGATAGCCACAACGGGAAAGCTTTTCTCGTTCTTATTTATGTAAACGGTCAAATCTTTTATACATCTCTTGAAACCCATCTTCTTCATGACATAATCTAGTTTTACATTCCAAGCCCTAGGAGCTTGACATAAGCCATTCAAATCTTTATGAAGTTTGTATACCTTACTTTCTTCTCCTTTTTTTCTCAAATCTTTCTAGTTAGGATACTTAGACAATCTCATTAAGATCTCCATTTAAGAAGGTTGTTTTGACGTCTAAGTGGTGTATTTCCAAACTGTTTGTTGCCGCTAGGGCCATTAGTAGTCGAATTGTTTCGATTCGTACTACTAGTGTAAACACTTCGTCGAAATCAATGCCTTGTTGTTGAACATAGCCTTTGGCCACAAGTCTCGCCTTATACTTGCTTATTGAGTCGTCCGTTTTTCTTTTGATCTTGTAGATATACTTTAACCCTATAGGTTTTACTCCTTCGGGTTTGTGCACAAGCTCCCATGTTTTATTCTTCACAATGGAATCTAGCTCAAATGTCATAGCTTTGATCCGTTCTTGTTGATTTTTAGCCTCATGGTAGTTTTCTGGTTCTCCATCAATGGTAAATAGGATTTTATCACCTTCTATTTCGGCTAGTAACACATAATCATCAAGATACTTTGGTTTGTTGATGATTCAACCATATTTAGTCACATTTTTGTTGAATGTTTTCGGCTTCGTCATCTTCAACGTTTTCAGCATCACCAATGTTTCCTTCTTCTTCTTGGTTTTGATGTATTGGTTCGATTTCTTATTGATAATTATTGTTGTTACCTTGAGTATCACCATACTCGGCTCCATCATCTACGTTATTTATGTGAGTTAGCTTGAACATGCTCGGTTCTCCATTAGTTTATGTTGATGTAGAAGATCATTCCCAAGCTTTCTTCTCATCAAATATAACGTATATACTTTCATTGTATTTGGATCATAGAGAAGATACACTTTTGAGGCAGGTTTTGTTCCTAGATGAACAACACTTCTTGATTTATCATCTAGCTTTTTAAGATGAGGTGATGTGTACTTTGCATAAACTACACAACCGAAGACTCTCAAGTGCTCAAGATTCGGTTTTCTTTTTCTAAAGCATTCATATAGCGTTTGACCGACTAATGCTTTTGTCGGAACTCTGTTGATGAGATAAGTTGCATGACGTATGGCTTCTCCCCACATATCATTCAGAATTTTCATTGCTTTGAGCAAGCTACTTGTCATCTTCAGCAACGTTCTGTTGAGGTGTATATGGTGCAGTTAGGTGTCGATTAACTCCTTTTTGTTTGCAGAAAGATTTAAATTTAGACGATGTGAACTCTCCTCCTATATCGTTACGAAAGGTTTTGATAGACTTTCCTATTTGTTTCTCTTCGAGATCCTTAAACCTTTTGAACTGATTGAAAGCTTCACTCTTCTCTTTTAATAACTTGATCCACATGAACCTTGAGAAGTCATCTATTAGTACAAATACATATTGATTATTTGCTATGGTTGTCGGTAAGATAAGTCCACACAAGTCTTTGTGAATTTTTTCCAAAGCTTGAACCATACGGTATGATGCTTTAATCTTGAACGAGTTTTACATTTGCTTCCCGACCAAGCAAGCATTACACATGTTCTTCTCTGCTTGTATTTTCGGCAATCCAATGACCATCTCATGCTTCACCATGTTGTTTAAGACACCATCACTTATATGACTTAGCCTTGCATGCCAAGTCAAAGCGTCATCTTCATTTTGTATTTGTAAGCACCTTGGTAAGCTTATCTCCATTCAATTTGTATATGCGCTTTTATGAACTAGAAAGATTAAAGAACTGCACTTCTTTATTGATTTAGAAACTCTCTCAAAACTAAATCTCTCTCTAGTCTTATGGAACAACTCTCCATATAGATCTTTTATATAGGTTAAGCAACTTTCTAAACCTAATAGGAATACAAAACCAATTCCTTATTTTGTAAACTTTTTCTTATTTTATATTTTAGACAATTTTTTTTTTTTAATCTTCTAGGCTCTTCTCTTTCTAGAAGACTTTATCCTCGAGTTTAAAAATTATCCAACATATAGAGGATTAGCCTAGATCCTCTATGTACTTTATGTGGGGAAGAAGAGGAAACATTTATCATCTATTTCTTAAATGAAGAGTTTCCAAAGAAATATGGTAGTTAGCCCCTTTTGCTGATTTTTTCTAGTTTCCCTTTTGATAACAATCTTGGCGATACTCTTACTTAGGGCATGATTATCACGGTACCAAAGCCGAATCTTGTAAAAAATAATTAAAAATTTAGAAAAAGGGGAGAAACGTATCTTCGTTGAGATACTATGAAAAGTATCATAACTGCCACGTGGCGTCCTGTTATTGGGCATTTTTTTTGTCGAGTTGTTATTTTTATAATTATTTCTAAGGCTTAGTTTTTGAGTATTCGGTTCAGTTCCGATTCTTCGGATCCTAAATTCGAACACCCAATTGATACTTTTCTAATATTCGGTTCGGTTCTTGTCAGTTCGGGTCGGTTCGGTTCCACTTTTTTTATTCATGATTTTGTGTAGGGCTGAACTTTCGGGTATTTGGTTCAGTTCCGGTTCTTCAGATCCTAAATTGGAATACCCAATCGATATTTTTCTAATATTCGATTCTATGTCGGTTTCAGGTATTTCAGACCCGAAATACCAAAAAAATACCCAAAATTTTTGGTTCTATGTTGATTTTTGATTTTATGTTCAAATATTAATGCATTAACTAGTTAGTTTCATAAAATTTATGTTCAAATATTTTCAATTAAAAATTATAATTACAAAAATAATATTATTTTATTCTAAACATCCATCACTTGGTTCTACCATTAATCCTCTAAAATAAGTGAATTTTCTTAATTTTTCTCTAATCTTTAATAAATTAATAAATTAATCTAAAAAACCTTAATTTTGGTTCTACCAATAATCTTGCTCTTATGTTTTTTAACACAAGATATTCCAATCTAATGAACTGTCTGAGCAGTCACGTATGAGGCTTGCATTATATATACTCTGGTGTATTTGGACAATGAGAAATGCCCTCGGCTTTCAAAACAAACGATGGAGTATTCCTGAAGTTATACACAAAATCATCAATGGTCACTTATATAGTGTTAGATGAGTAACATTGGGCCACACCAAGCATTTTGTGTGCCTTTAATCAATTATGCTAACAGTTGTTTCTTTGATTTACCTGTGTTATGAACATATGCCTCTTGGACTTCATGTTTGGATAGCATAGGCATTAGCTGGGTATTTATTCACCGTGGCTATATATTGATGCAAGGTTTATCTTCTCTGCCTCCTACACACACCATTTGAAGCTAAAGCAGTTGTCATAAGGAAGCTTTATCTCATCTGCATAGATTTAGATTCAATACACTTGTCATTTATGATGATTGTAAAGAGTTAATGATGCTTTCAGAATAACTTCAAGTTTCTTTGATTAGAGATCGAAGTTGAAGTCAGGGTAATACTGTTATTATGCCTGATATTTTAAAGTTAAGTATGTTGCATTTAGTTGCTTATTTTGTATATGTCTCTTATATTACTAATGAGTTGGCTCATCAAGTTATTTTTTTGTCATATTAATGTCTGAGTTACAACGGGCCAACCAAATAACTCAAACTCCATAAATAGGAAAAAATGCATTTGCTATGCGAATAGTGAAACTTAATCGTTGGTCTAGTAACAAGAGAATAATAGTAACACAATCACTTAATCTTCGTTGACTCTTCAAGTTAGGAGCTCTCCTTCTTCCTCTCTTGTAAAACTCTTTACTTAATAGTATGGGCCTGTTCGTTTACCTGTCGCTAGCGACAACGACAAATTTTTGTTCGTTTGCCTGTCGCTAGCGACAACGACCAGCGACTAAAACCAGCGACAGATCGCTGTTCGTTTGTCAGTCGCTGCGACCAGCTACTCAAACCAGCGACTGTGACAACGATTTTCGGTCGCTAGTTTTTTCAGCGATTGGTCGCTACAGTCGCTGCGACAGCCAAACGAACAGCGACTGGTCGCAGCGACTGGTCGCAGCGACTGGTCGCAGCTACACTTATTTAAAAAATTAAATAAATTATTAAATTAAATAAAAAATCATAAAAAATAAAATAAATTCTAAAAAAAAATATAAATAAATTTATTAAATTAAACAAAATGCATTTTTTACGGAAAAACACGTTTCCGCATTTTTTGCGAAAAAACGCGTCTCCGCATTTTTTGCGGAAAAATGCGTCTCCACGTTTTTTGCGGGAAAAAGCGTTTCTGATTTTTTGCGGAAAACACGTTTTTGTTTTTTTTAGGAAAAACGTCTTTCTGCTTTTTTTGCGGGAAAAAACGTTTTTGTTTGTTTTGTTAGAAAACGCGTTTTCGCTTTTTTTTGCGGGAAAACGTCTTTTTGTTTTTTTCGCGGGAAAACAGGTTTTTTGTTGAAAAACGCGTTTTCTTGTGGAAAAACGTGTTTCTCCATTTTTTTGCGAGAAAACGCGTTTCCATTTTTTTGCTGGAAAACGTTTTTCCATTTTTTTTGCTGGAAAACACATTTCCGCATTGTTTGCGGGAAAATGCGTTTCTGCATTGTTTGTGAGAAAACGCATTTTACATTTTTTTGAGAAAACGCGTTTCCACGTGTTTTTGGGTTTTTCTGTTTTTCCCATACAAAAGGGGTATTAATATACTTCTCAAAACCGTACCGAACTCGAATATTTTCAAATCGAACCAATCCGATTTAGATTAAATATCTGAACGGTTTTTATATTTCCTAACCCGAAAAAACCAAAAACCGTTTATACTGAATCAAAATCCAAATGTCCATAACTAGTCGCAGCGACAGCCATACGAACAACACAGCGACACATCGCATCGACAGGTTATCGTTGTCGCAGCGACTGCGAAACGAATAACAGAAGGTATCGCTGGTCGCTGTCGCAGCGACTGCAAAACGAACAACCTAAGGAGTCGATGATCGCCGTCGCTATCGCTGATCGCTGTCCATGGCATATATATATATACGAAAAAAATCTAAACTTTAGGTTTTTTAAAAATATTTTCACAAATTAGAAATTACACATGTCTACCGGTTATTGGTTAAAAGAAAACCTACGTGGCTCAATCTCCCATACACAAAGCTCTATGTTCCATTTTTGCCACTTGAGCTCTTTAGCGTATCGGTGTGAATATGTGATGAACAATCATAGATAAGGTTTTCTTTTCTTAAATCCAAAACAAAAAATCATCTCTGAATTTTTGTTTCCCTGAGATTGAAGAAAATCGAGTAGCGATAAGGCCACAAGGGGGAAAGTTCCAAGATAAATTCCATGTTCATTTGATATTTTTTTTGGGAGGTTGCATGAGTTTGGAGAAGCCGAAGAGAACAAATTACGATTTCTTAAATTTTGATTGCTTGAAGAAAGAAGAAGAGTTTCTCGAATGGTTATTTCCATGGCTCTTGTCAGGCAATCTCCGTCATTTGATTTTTTGTTTCATTTCCCGGTGGAGAAAACCCGTTTTTTATCGCCGGCGGTTTCTTTTCGAGTTCGCAATCGCTTCCCTTCTTGCAGATGCTTAAGTCTCAGCTCATCAGCTTCATGCTCTCGCAGGTTTTACATCCGAACTAGTTTTACCCTCTTTGCTAGCTTGATTGCTAAGAAATTTCTTAGGCTGTGAAATCGCCTTTTATTCCATTTCGAAAATGAATCCGAAAATATTCCTGGAATCAACAGTTTGTGATTGATATAGCTCTTCTTATTGGCTTAGTTTCTAATATGATTTTCGGATTGTTCATTATATAGTCTACTGATTGCAAATTTTTCCTCACGCATGATAGGTTAAACAACTTTAGTTCAAGGTGTTCTATTATAAACACAGATGTATGTCACGAGTTTGTAACTACGGATGATAACATCCACGACGACTTACCAGTTCCAATTGAGGATCATTCACTTCCAGTTGTTCACATCGATACCAATATTGCTGTAACTGAATCTCTGAGCTTACTTAGTGAGTGTACTTACATAGATACCGTTTTGACAGCATTGCCAGTATGTGATCCCCTCTTTGGTCAAGCTTTTTAAAATTCCTTGATCAGATACTACGTTTTCTACAGTATTGCTTAAGCAAATCAGTTTTCTGTTTCCTCCTCTTGGTTTTAGGTCTTGTCTGAAGAGGAGCAGACTATACTTGCAGCCACGCCTGCTCACTCAGAAGGATTATATGGTTAGATCTTCCGCTAGTTGTCTAGTTGATTATATTAGAGGCCATGATTATGCTTTAAGATTAGTTTTCTTTCTTTCATTTATGGCATTTACCAATATGATGACTTTGATTTGATGTTAACAGTCTTATATGCAACTTGTTTGGTCGGGAATTTGGTTGAACAACTATGGAATTTTGCTTGGCCTTCCGCCATTGCAATGCTACATCCAAGCTTACTACCTGTGGCAGTCATGGGTTTTGTTGCTAAATTGGCGATAATTATTGGGGGTCCAGTTGTTGGAAAGTTTATGGATCATAGTCCAAGAGTTCCTACATATATCTCGTTGAATGTTGTTCAGGTAATCTTTTCAAGAAAGCCGAATTATCAGCATAGTAAAATAACATACAAGGATCAAAAATGACTTCTTGGTTACTTTCCTTCAACTTCTGTCATCGCAAAGTTTCATAAACATTTTTTTTATATCTACATTTTCAGGCAGCTGCTCAAGTGCTATCTGCAGGAATGATAATCCATGCATACACGGTTCCTTCCACATCAGGGTCATCAATTCTTCTGAAGCCTTGGTTTATCGCATTGATATTCGCAGGGGCCATTGACAGTCTATGTGGAATGGCATCTGGAGTCGCCATAGAACGTGATTGGGTTGTATTGGTATGCTTTTCTTTTTGATGCCATAGAATACCTGTTTTCACTAAAAAACAAAAGAGTGAAATACTTACCTTATCATTTGGTAGTTGGCGGGTATAAACAGACCAATTGCTCTTGCACAAGCAAATGCTGTCCTCAACAGGATTGATCTGCTTTGCGAGGTATACTATTTTCTCTATTATGTGCTTTTCTGCTCTTCGAACACCAGTAATCCATCAAATGACAAAATTGTCACCTTAAATAGATTGTTGGGACGGCATTATTTGGCATCCTCCTATCCAAATATGACCCTGTGACATGCCTAAAGTTTGCTGCCACACTGATGATGGGTTCTTTGCCAACCATGGTAAGTAGCAATGCCCTGTAAACTTTTCGTTTAGTCCTTCCAATGGCACTATGGCATGATTTGGGACGATTTCGTATCCTAGATTTTGTATAATTATTTGAGCTTAGCCTAGATCTGTTCTTTTTAATTCTCTTTACCTAAATAATGAATTTTCTCGCAACAACATTAAAGTGATGCCTGTTCAGTATGATCCACACACAAGCATATAATGAAACCCTTTGCTTTAGATCTTACAAGCAATTTCAGTTGCCCACTAGGCCACTACCAATCTTTGTGGGTCTTCTTTCTGTCTGCACTTGTAAGAGACAAATCTGTTATTTTCAGACAGCTCTTATATGGCTGACCAACAAGTTCTCCTCTGGAGTTCTCGACCGTCCTAAATGCTCCCAGTGCAACTGTGCTACTGAAGGACCTCGCTCTGATACAGAAAGTATTGGTAAGAAATAGTTTTCACTCCAAAAATGCTGAAATAAGAATATTATATGAGTCTAGCATTTATATATCACAAGTACCATTTGCTTTGTTCATCAGTTGGTATGGGGATGGAAGCTATCAAGCTCGGATGGAAAGAATATATTCAGCAGCCAGTTCTTCCCGCTAGCCTCGCATATGTTCTTCTCTACTTCAACATCGTCCTCACTCCAGGCAGTTTGATGACTGCATTTCTAACACAACGATGTATGCTTCTTTGAACGTGATTGCCAAGAATTCATTTCAAAGTTATACCTGCGCTAGAGTTTTTGTCCTATTACTCACCAGAATTGTCATCAATCTGTATTTTCAACAGGTGTGAATCCATCAGTTATTGGGGGTTTCAGTGGATTATGCGCTGTTATGGGCGTAGCTGCAACCTTCTTATCAGCAAACTTGGTCAAACGATTTGGCATTCTAAAGGTAGAATTCATATCTGCCAATTGGTTCTCTTGAGCATCCAAGCTTGTTAATGTTATGTGCTTATGTGTTTTCAAAACCATGCAGGCTGGTGCAGTAGGATTGTTTCTCCAAGCTTCACTTCTCTGTGTCGCTGTTGGTGTGTATTGGAGCTCTTCTCTATCACAGAGAAGCCCACTCTTCTTTTTCTTGTCCATGATCGTAAGTTGCTTCTTCTCTTATTTTTTGTCAAGAACTGTAGAAGAATAAGTTCAGATTTGAGCAAAAGGGAACAAAATGCAGGTATTGTCAAGGCTAGGTCACATGTCTTATGGGGTTGTAGGAGCTCAGATTCTTCAAACCGGAATACCATCATCCAAGGCTAATCTAATCGGTGCGACTGAGATCTCAGTGGCTAGTCTAGCTGAATCCCTGATGCTGGGAGTAGCCATTGCTGCAAATGATGCTTCCCATTTCGGGTTTCTGGCTGTTCTATCTCTTTTATCAGTTGTCGCAGCCACTTTGATATTCTGCAGGTTGCTCAGAAACCCCACTGATGAACAAAGAAGACTCTTCTCCTTCGATCCTCTCTCGCACTGATTCAAATGTCTTCTTGTATAGTAACTTTTTTTTTTGTCAACTATATTGTACTAGATTAAAAAGAAGAAAACAAACCCATAAAAAGTATTACAAATCTCACTAAGAGGAAGATGAATCCCACCAAGGAGAATACAAGTCCATAAGTGGTAAATGCTCTCTAAAAGAGAGGATACAACTACTTCTAAAAGAGTAAACTAAATTCCGAAGGACCACGATAACTAGAACTATAGAACTTTATAGACCGAGATAAACTAACTCGACAAAGCAGGAATTTTTGTATCGGATAAATATCCGAACGAGTTTATTCTTCCCTATCTAAGTACAATAAGTTGACATTATTAAAAGCAAACAAAAAATCATAACATACAAAAAGAACATGCCAACATATTACATACCCAAAATTGGAAATTGGGCTGCATGGGCTTCCAAAGTTTGAAAAAGGTTCATTCCAAACCCAACATTGAGAAAACTTTAAGACACTTGGTAGATTTACTTTTGCCTCCATCCACTATCCACGCCGCCGACCTATGAAATCTAGCACGTCTGAGCCACCGCCTTCCGAGACCGTACGCAGCAAGAGAGAATCTTCAGGGTGGACCGAGTTCCACCCGATGAAGAACAAACAAAACAGAAAACCGCCGATAGCCATCTAGGACCGGAACTCCAAAACCACCACCTGTTCAGACACTTTGTAAAAACACCAAAGCTGACATGAATTTTACATAACCTCCATCGCATGCAACCATAAGGGTGGCAGAAACACCACATAGCAAAACTGCGAAAGATCAGACATATATAACCAGGAGGTGCCATAGTGGTTGAATCGGCGGAAGAAGAGGCATATGCACAGTCTCAGAGATCTCACGGTAGCGAGATCAGTGTAAAATGGTAGAAGAAATCGAATCTAGAGACTACAAAAACGAAAAGCCGAGACAAAGATAAAAAAAAAAAAAAGATGAAAAGAGGCCGCTGAACGCCGGCATAACTGCCGGATGCTAACGGCGGAGAGAAAGAGAACAAAGTAAAAGACAATCGGCGAGAAAAAGCGTAGAAAAGCTTTTTTATATGAAGACAAACATAGCCCGATCCATCAATAGTAACTAGTACCTAGTAAGTAGTAGTTTCTCTTCAGGCGTTTAAATTCTTTATTCAAGATAAAAGAAAAATATTGGTGTATAATATTAAAATTGAGACTAGTTTTCTTCACAATTCAATTTCAAAATTTGAACCGAACCGAACCGTCTCAGCGAATTTCAGGTCGGTATGGTTTGATTTTGTGGTTCTCAGTCCAGTCCAGTCCAGATGAGAAAACCCTAATAGAGTCATACTCAGATAACAAAAACCTTTTCAACGGAAAACGGCTTTTGACCTTTGATGCTCCTCCGTCTCTCGGCTCGCTCTATACGTCGATACACCACTTCTTCCTCTTCGTCTCTGCCGTCTTTCTTAGCGTCTGCTTCTTCGTTTTCTACTACTTCATCAATGGCACCGAACCATCCAAAGGATGAAGCGTATCTTTCTGCTGTTATTCCTAAACGTATCAAGCTCTTTGAGCAGATCCAAGCCAATCAGCTTGAGAAGCTTAAGTCTCTGCCGCACGATCCGATTAAGTAATACGATACTCATGTTTATGTGTATCTCTTCTATCTTATGTTTCAATCTGTTGATGTTAAAAAAATAATTGGTGTTGTCTACTTAGAATTACACTGCCTGATGGGAATGTGAAAGAAGGGAAGAAATGGGAGACAACACCAATGGAAATCGCAGGGCAGATTTCAAAGGGTTTAGCAAATTCTGCGCTGATTTCAGCTGTCGATGATGTTCTCTGGGACATGAATAGGCCCCTAGAAGGTGATTGTAAGCTTGAGCTTTTCAAATTTGATAGCGACAAAGGCCGGGATACTCTCTGGCATTCTAGTGCTCACATTCTTGGTCAGGTAAAGATTTTTAATCTTGTCTGATTTGTCAAGATTTTGCTAGTGGTGAAATATTCGTTTCAAGTGGATGCGGTTGTCATCTGATTGCAGGCTCTCGAGCAAGAGTATGGGTGTCAACTATGCATAGGACCATGTACAACAAGAGGAGAGGTCAGTGCCGCGTGTTTCTGCTAATTTTCACTCCATTTTAACAAAACTAGTTGTCTATTCTTTATAACATGTCAATCATTTGTGAAGTCTGGTTGCTCTGTTTTGGATGTTTCTTTGGCTGTAAGAGTAGTAAAAGAAAGGAGGAAACCATTTTGCTGGTTCTTGGTAGTTCACTGTATTCTTTTGCAACTAAAGCTATTGCTGATGCTAGTAGTGGATTGTTTATTGCAGGGTTTCTACTATGATGGGTTTTATGGTGACTTAGGTCTGAACGATAATCACTTTCCTAACATTGAAGCAGGTGCTACAAAAGCTGCTAAGGTGTTGTTTCTTCTATAGCCTGATTATTTGGAGCTTTATTACAATTTATGTTAACTATCTGCTTCTTTTCTAAAAATTTAAAGTTAAAATTGAATGAAGTATGTCAACCAACTCTATTTTAATATAATATACTTCAATTTACATCTCAGGAAGCACAACCATTTGAAAGGATTGAAGTGACAAAGGATCAGGCACTCGAGATGTTCTCTGATAATAAATTTAAGGTGTTTTAAGCTGTGTAAAAATAAACTTGATTTTGTTATGCTTTCCTAATCGAACTTTCATTTCTGGCCTTGTTTGACTTTGCTTTTTGGACTCATTCTTATGCTGTTATTTATCTAGGTTGAAATCATTAATGATTTGCCTGCGGACAAGACCATTACTGTCTACAGATGTGGCCCTTTGGTGGATTTGTGTCGTGGACCGCACATACCAAATACTTCCTTTGTGAAAGCTTTCAAGTGTTTGAGGGTGAATTGCTAGCTACTGTATCTCTAAAAGCTCATCTCTGCAGATTCTAGTTTGTTTTCCTATGCTGACCAATATATTATTTTGTCAGGCCTCATCAGCGTACTGGAGGGGTAGCAAAGACCGTGAGAGCTTGCAGAGAGTTTATGGGATATCTTATCCAGATCAGAAGCAGCTGAAGGTATCCATACGTCTAAAACTTTTCGACAGCTACACATCATCTCGAGTATGCATGTTAACTATCATTTTTGTTTGATCTTTGTAGAAATATCTTCAATTTCTAGAAGAAGCGAAGAAATATGACCATAGACTACTGGGCCAAAAGCAGGAACTTTTCTTTTGTCATCCACTCAGGTCTTTTCAGTGATAATATACCGTTTTTTCCTCTTTGTGTTTCACTATACCAAAATACATCACCATCCTTGCGCTTCAGCCCCGGGAGTTGGTTCTTCCTTCCACTCGGCACTCGTGTATATAACAAATTGATGGAATTCATTAAGGAGCAATATTGGAAAAGGGGTTACACAGAGGTTTTTCTAAGATCTCATCTCATAGTTTATAAAGTTGATGAGCGGGGGTCGCTAAATTATCCTTGCTCTGACAGGTCATTTCACCAAATATGTACAACATGAATCTGTGGGAAACATCTGGACATGCTGCAAATTACAAGGAGAATATGTTTACGTTTGATGTAAGAAGGCACAGAAAGCTTACGAGTCCCCTTGACTCTGTTACTCTAGCAAGCAACTAGAAGCTAATGTTTGGCCTCAGTTATATCGTACGCATCAATGACTTTTGCAAATGTTTGTTATGCAGATTGAGAAGCAAGAGTTCGGGCTCAAACCTATGAATTGCCCTGGTCACTGCTTGATGTTCCAACACAGGGTTCGATCATATAGAGGTGTGACCCTGTTCATGTAGTGCAATTTGATTTCATTAAGAACAGATCTAGGAATGATATTAGTTGACGAAAAGCTCACTGTATAACAGACTATCAAAACCCTCTTGTGGATTAGTTGGTGCTGATTTTAGTCAATGATAGGAGACCTCGCTCTAAATAATGCCCTCACCCTTTTTATAAATCTTGCAAAAGAAGTTGTCAAGTGACTCAAGTCTATCGTTGATCATTGCTGACATCATCTTTATATGGTCTTTAGAGTTACCTATTAGAATGGCTGACTTTGGAGTGTTACACCGGAATGAGGCAAGTGGAGCACTTAGTGGGTTGACTCGTGTCCGACGGTTCCAACAGGTATGTCTGTATCCTTGTTTACTTTGCTTAAGTTTATCATTTTTTGCTTTCCATGTTGCTTATTTGTTACCTGATATTATGTTCGTGTACTTCTTTTCAGGATGATGCACACATATTCTGTAAAGAGGATCAGGTTTGGGATCTAAGTTTCTTAACTGGCAAATGTTGGAGCTCCATTTCCTCCCAATTTTTTTTGTGTCAAAGTAATGTTATCCCTTTGCAGGTTACAGATGAAGTGAAAGGTGTGTTGGAGTTCATCGACTATGCATACAAAGTTTTTGGGTTTACCTATGAGCTAAAGCTTTCAACGGTACTATCAGTGCATCTACTAGGAAATCTTAGACTTTGCATGATACGTTCCTATAGTTCATTATTTGCATGATTTAAATTTCAGAGGCCAGAGAAGTTCCTTGGAGATTTGGAAACATGGGATAAAGCTGAAGAGAATCTCAAAGTAGCCCTAAACAATTTTGGAAAGCCATGGCTGGTATTGGCAATTGTCATTCACTACTTAAGTTTATTCACAAAGTCCTCATTCATCCTAAAATGTCCTGTTTTGGCAGTTGAATGAAGGAGATGGGGCGTTTTACGGCCCAAAGATAGACATCACAGTTTCTGATGCAATGAATAGGAAATTTCAGTGTGCTACTTTACAGGTTAAGCCCTAGAACAACTTTCAGGTTTTCCAAGTTTCTGCATTTTCGTGCTCTAGTCAGTGCAGAGGTTGATGATCGTATGTCCATATCAGCTTGATTTTCAACTTCCGGATCGCTTCAAATTGGAATACTCAGCTGATGACGAAGCGAAGAGGGAGAGACCGGTTATGATACATAGAGCCGTGTTGGGGTCTGTGGAACGTATGTTTGCCATATTGTTGGAGCATTATAAAGGAAAATGGCCCTTCTGGCTTAGTCCTCGCCAGGCAATAGTTTGCCCTATATCAAAGAAATCCGAGGAATATGCATTGAAGGTTACCTAACTTCGTGGCTGAATTCTTTAGTGTGATTATTTTCTTCTTGTTTGTATCGTTTTCATCTATCCCACATTCAATCAAACAGGTGAAGGAGCAAATTCATAAAGCTGGATACTACGTTGATGCGGACACGACAGACAGAAAGATCGATAAGAAGGTAACTATTTCCTGTTTTCAGTAACTGAATTTTTTGGTTAAAACCAGTGTAGTGGTTTCATAATATTTTATTTTAACTTGGATTCTGCCATTTGTGAAGGTCCGAGAAGCTCAGCTAGCGCAGTACAACTACATACTGGTAGTTGGTGAAACTGAAGCCACTACAGGACAGGTTAGTGATTTGCCTACTTTCTTAGTTGGAGTCTGTCGAGCTTTAATTAATTGTTTTTGTCTTAACATTTTCAGGTGAGTGTTCGGCTAAGAGACAGTGCAGCTCACTCTGTGAAGAGCATCGACGATTTGCTGGAAGAATTCAAGTCCAAGATTGCAGACTCTTTCAATGTTTGATTTGTTCTGATACTCTTCTTTTTTCTCGGCGAAGTCGGCTCAGATTTTCATGTTTTTATTTATCTTTTTACGTTAAACCATATTAAAAGTTTTCATTTATTTTAGCGGTGTCTTTTTTTCCAGAATGAGTGACGTGATGTTCTTATTTGCATATTTCTTCTCAGTATCATCATTGTTAATCATACTGACTAAACAAACACGTCATATTCGTTGAATTGCGATGTTAGTTTTGTCAAAATATTACTGATTGTTTTTAATACATAAGGACGCCGTTTTGTAGTAATTCATCAACTGCAAGTCTGGAAGTAAAGACAATTATTATGATTATGAATATAACATTATAAAGCTTTGACTAAGATTAGTTTCTATTTTGCTCTCTCACCCGCCGCCAATACACATTCTCTTCGAAGCTTTGTTTGGGACTGGCGCTACGATGGCCCTCTGCATCGGCGCCGGTCCCCTCTCTTGTCTTTTTCTTCGGTTGTTGTCTCTCGTCTCTGTCTGCTAGGGTAGTTTCGTTGGTCTACAGTCCGGTTCTGTTCGTGGTCCTGTAGCTTCGCCGGTGCTGGTGGTAGCGAGGTTGCGACGCCGGGCTTCTCCAAGCCATCGGTGCGCCTTAGCAATCGTCCCTTCCTCGCCTCTCGGTGAAGGCAGTGTCTTTGGTTCCCCTTTCAGTACCGACAGCTTCTCTTCCGGTGGTTTGCTTAGTCACCGTTTTCCTCTTAGTCTCTGTTTCTTCTGTTCAGGTTATAACCTTATGGCTAAACCTTCGTTTGGTTAGTTTTGGTGTGACTTCGTTCTGTTGCGGACTTAGATCCTCGGTTTCTCGGTTTAGCAAGTTTGTTGGTTGAGTAGTTGTTTCTGCTGGGCTCGTTTGTGGCGTGCTTTTTCTAGGCTTTGTGTTTGTCGGCTTTGTTCTTATTTACGATCGGCTCTAGTTGCGATCGGCTCTAGTTGCGATCGGTTCTAGTTGCTTCTGATGTCGCCTTCCAATTCAGCCTCTTTGCTCTCCTCTTTTGAGCCTTTTCGCAACTCCGGTTTGTGTCCAGATCAAGATCTTCTCGGTCTTGGGTAATGACCTTTTTTGTATTCTGGTTTCGGTTTCGGCTTCAGACGGCCCATAATATGCAGGAGAGAAGCCTGATTTAGGTGGTGTTTCGTCGTTGTCAACCGTATAAGCTCTATTTGTCCGGTCGCTTGCGTTTCGGTTGTTGGTTTCCGGAGATCGTTCTTTAGGTTAAATTGGCGTGTTGGTATTGGAATTTGTTGCTCTTTTTTAGCGGCTTAAAGCTGTCTGTCATCTTTGTATTTTTCCCTTGGCTTCGGAGGCTTGTTTGCCTGTCGGCTTCTGTTTTGATTATTGTGTACTTCTCTGATGTAATTCGGGTTTTATCCTTGTTTAAATTCAATAGACGACAAAAAAAAAAGCTTTGACTAAGATTAAGTGTGAAAGAACTAAAAACATATTGGTGATAAGTAATGTAATATGCTAAAATTTCTCTCCACTTGATTTCTTCATCGTTGCTCTTTTTACTCCCTTGCCGTTTCCGTTGCTGATGTCCGGCTTCATCGCCGGCGCCTAGCGCGGTTCCTTTTTAGTTTTTGTTTTTTTTTTTTTCTATTTCTCGGATACTTTCCAACCACTTTTTCCGATTAAATCGTCGTTATCTCTCTTTTTCGATTTACCATCGGCGTGCATGTCCATCTCCTTTCACTACTTCCTTCTGTTTGAATCTGCATGCGCCACATGTTTCATCGATTTATTGCAGGTTCATTAGGTGGTGCTTATGCCACTATTTGGGATGCATGTGGCTAAAGATTGTTGGGTAGCGGTTGAATTTGGTTTATCATGGTGTTGGCTGCTATGGCATGGGTACCGACGGCTTCGATCTCGCTGGTTTGGGATGCTTTTTGGTATGCCAGTTCAACATTGGATGATATTCTCAGGATCTCTATGCTCTCTTGGTGTTGGTGGCGGCGGAGCATGGTGTATGTTAGGCATTGCCGGACTTATACCGTCTCTATGGCTGGTAATCGACGGCTGGATTATTGCACAAGGGATTCTGCTTCATCACACATCGATGGATTTAGGTTTGGGCCATTGTGAATATTGTTCATGGCCCATTAATAATACGATTCAAGCTTTTCATAAGCCTTTGAATTTCTTTTGTTGTGGTAGCTTTAGTAAATATTTTGGTTTAGCTTTTTCTGTCGTTAATATGTTTGTGTTAGTTTTAGGAATACAATCTCACTTGAGAACAATGCTTGCTAATATCGTCTGGTTCGGTCTTCGACTGATTTTCAATTTAGAAGATAACACTATCTTTTCTAGTTTAGATTATTCTAAGCTATGTTCTCCTTCGGGAGTTCTTTTCCTTTTAGAAGTTTTATATCACCTCAGTTTTGAGGTCATCTACCCTATATGAGTTACTATCTTCCGCTTAGTAGGAGCTATTGTATCCCTTTGTGAGTTATATTCTCTTAATTAATACAATACATTTGACGACAAAAAAAAGTGTGAAAGAACTTAATTTCCGCATGTATGATATATTGCATATATGGTATAAGTGACAAATCATCCCATCTTCAAAGCACATATTTTACTTTGGTTTTGAATGAACCGTTACCAAGTTTATGTGGTCTCTGCTCGAGCAACTGTCCAAGCAACATGATAGAATTGGTTGTTTGCGTATTTTCCCATTGTAACTAACAACTATCCTTTAACATTGCATTGGAAGACAATGATAACTCCATATTTTTATTAAATGCTTCAAAAAAAACATAGAAACGATCAAATATATCAAACTTTTCATCCACTATCATGGTTAGAAGTTTTATGGATGAATCTGGATTTGAACTAGCCACCAAAACATAATATTTACACTAAAACATATTATAAACACGAAAAACATATTATACTTAAAATGCAAAGTACATATTAAACTTACTCTAGAATATCTTGCTTGTAGTCTTTTAGTCTAGCAAATTGTTCGTTATTTTCAACATGAAGAATTTGCAATGCTCTACATTGGTCATGCAATAATTGAATCATGACACTCCTCAACTTGTTCTTACATAACTCTTAGCTTCAAATTTGGTTCTTTCCTAATCTCATTTAGGAGCATCTTAGCAATGACCTCTCCAGTCAAATATCTTGATGCACCTGTCTTTGATACATGTATGCTCACTATCCAATGTCTTTAACATAAACTTCTCAACTAGATTCAAATGAACAATATACTCTAATGGACAACCACCTCCAATAAAACATCGTACTTCTGAAGTTTTATGTCCCCATCTTGTTTATTTTACATTTTACCCTTCTTTGAAGACATACTCAATCACAACTTCCTTGAAAGTCGTAAACCATAAAACACTTGCTTAAGCTTAAGCTCTCCACTCTATATTCTCAATGTTTCATATCTCCAAACATGTTCCTCTAATCCACATAATTGGAATTGTTAAGAGTATCATGATAATCAACGTTATCTTCATCATCAAAACTGCATCATTTTCTTATACTCTCGCTTCGTGTGTAAACATATCTCATTGACCACAATAACAAATTCACCATTTTTAGTTTTCTCCTTAAAAGCATTATCTTCACTATCACCATCAGTTGAGTCTCTTCGTTAAATTTCTATATGTAATAAGAACAACAACTCCATCAACATTACCTCCATAATGAAATACCTCAACCTTTATTTATATTGGTGCATCACACATCCGAGATTTCTTGAGCCATCATGAAAGATTTTCAACTCATCCATCCACTCAAAAGGTAGGTTGTAAGATATCCTTTTCCCATAAAAGACAATTTCATATACTTTCTAAGTTCGTAAACAACTATTCAGCTTTGCATTCAAGCATATTGATCTTGCCACCAAAATAAATAGTTTGCCCGTTTTCCACTATAACCAACTGTTCATTATAGTTGCAACTGAACATTGTATCTTCATTCTTTAAAAAGAAACAAAAACACATATGATATTTTCACTTTGATTCCATAACAAAAGGACATGAAATGAAATGAAATGGATGATATTGATAATATATTCTCTTATCTTTTTGCTAAGGCTATAGAAGAAGAAAACAAAGATCCATAATATAAGTCTGCATATGAATGTCAAAACAGACACGAATGGATCAATTGGAAAGATGCAATACAAGTCGAACTTTATTTGCTTAATAAACGAAAATTTTTGGAAATGTAAAACCAGTTGGATACAAATAGTTTTTTGTAATAACAACGAGATTATAAGATACAAAACTCGTTTCGTAGCCCAAGATTTTCCGAAAAATTGGAAATGATTACGATGAAACATATTATCCTGTCATGAATGCTATCACGTTTAGATTTTTAATGAGTCTAATTGTTAGTAACAATCTTGACATGCGTCTCATGGATGCCGTTATGACTTATTTATATGGATCATTGGATATTGATTTCTATATGACAATTTTCGATGGATTCAAAATTCTATAAACATTAAGAGTTTTGCGCAATAAAATTGCAAAGTCCACTATAAAAACTAAAAAATCTAGATGTATGTGGTATAATCGTCTTAGTGAATACTTAACAAAATAAAGATATGTAAACAATCTTATATGCCCATGTGTTTTTATCAAGAAAGTAACATTCATGTTTGTAATTATCGTGGTCTATGTTGATGATCTAAACATTAAAAGAATTCAGAAGGAAATATAAAATGCATCAAATTATTTAAAAGAAGAATTTGAGATGAAAGATGTAGGGGAGACAAAGTATTATATTGACCTTCAAATTGAGCATTATCATAATGATATATTTGTGCATTAATCCACATATACGAAAGAGTATTAAGTTGCTTTGTAATGGATAAAAAACTACTCTAAATACTCCAATGGTCATTTAATCACTTAATGTTGAAAATGATCATTCTTACCATCTGAAGAAAATGAGGAGATACTTAATTTTGAAATATCATATTTAACATTGAAAATATATCTTGAAAATTGCATAAAACGTTGGTATACTATTTGCTGTTAATATTTTAACAAGATATATCATATAAGCATTATACATACATATAGGTATAATTATTGTATCTTTGTAATCAACGCATTAAAAATCAATTATTCTCTCATGATACAGGTAATTGTCTCGTATATTTATCTCTCTTATTTGGTCATATCATAAATTTTCTCGAATATAGTTTATGTCTTAAACATTATTTGATCTATATAAAAAATTTACTTATATTATAGCAACAAGAAGATTATAATTCTCTAACCTCAGGCAAGATCTTCATTGGCAGTCTTCTAATCACCGCGTCCGTGCGTCGCAAGCCCCAGACTTGCCGGCGAAAACTAGAGCCGACGAGCTCGCCTGTGCACTTTTGCTTCTAAAAATCCCGTCAGACTATTTCCTTTATCTTCCATCAAGGTTCATCTACGCTTGGGTTCACAGATTAAAAGCTTTTGACGACGGTTTCTGGCTAGATCCGTCGTGTCGGAGAACGTGGAAGTCGACGATGTTTTAAAGAGGAAGGACCTCGAGGTGGGGTTTCAGAGGTTCTTACTGGAGGAGATGAAGCGATGTCTTCAAGTGGTGGTACGAGAATTGCTGCCGCATAAAGCCGCTGTCAACAAATGCGAAGACGGAAGTTCCGGTTCCGAGCTCCACCGGAAATCTAATTTTTTTGTCTCTAGACTCGTCGTGGCAAAGCTCAAAGACCAACATATCTCTTATGTCGCAAAATTCGGGTCTCACATAGGCAGTGATGCAGTGCCGTCTCGACTCCGCCGTTAGGTTATCGGAACTTCAGCTCCGACGAATTTGCAGATTTCTTCGACGACGGTAATCTTTAATGTTCTCTTAAAAGTTACTAAAATTTTCTATAGTTTAAGATTTGGATCCGGATTTGTCTGTAGGTTTGGAAAGCCCATCCAAACTTTGATGGGTTGGGTTAAGTAAATTTTTTTATTTGTGTGTAGAATGTAAATTTGCATGGACCTATATTTTACTTTACTAAATAAAACTTATAACAAAAGAAAAACATTATAATATACTAAAAGATTTATTATTATTAAAAACTGTTTAACCAAATTTGTTTGTTTTGTTATTTTTTGTAAAAATGAAATGAAATAAAGTTTAATAGCGAATAAGATATAAGTGAGTGGTACGGGTCTTGAGTGCTTTATTGATATTTGAATCAATGGAGAGCTTCTGACAGAGACAAGACTAAAGTTGTGCTTTTTTCTTTGTAGTGAAAATAAAAGAAAAAACATTAAAATCTCTGACATCTCTCATGTGCTCTTTCTTTCTTTCTTTCTTTCGAATTCCAAATTGTATCCAATCCACGCGCCTTTCTCTTCTCTTCTCTCTCTCTCTTTTTCACATTATTAATTATTAATTAATCAAAATTTTTCAAAGCAGTACCATTTTTCTCTTTCTCCAAGATCCGTTGCCGGGAGCTCACAGGTGTGCGTCTCCTTCATCATCTCTTTCGTTTTGGATTATAACCTAAACTCTGGTTAGGGTTGCAAATCGGTATGCACATTTCTCTCCACACTCATTTGATTCATACCCACTTTTCTTCGAATTTTGAATCATACAAAGCTTGAGGTGGGGTTTCTAATTTTTCACCTATAAAGTTGATTTTTTTAGCAACTTGGGTTCTCCAAAAAGAGCTTTAACACCAACCGTCTTCTTCTTCTTCCTCTGAGTGTTTTGCAGACAAAAATGGGGTATATCTCGAGGAATGTATTTCCGGCGTGCGAGAGTATGTGTGTTTGTTGTCCTGCTCTCAGGTCCAGATCTCGACAGCCCGTTAAGCGTTACAAGAAATTGCTCGGTGAGATCTTCCCCAAATCCTCTGTAAGCGTCTCTCTCATTCGTTAAACTTTCTAATTTCCTTACTCTAATCTTTAATGATCTCTCTCTCTCTACTCTCTAGGATGGAGTACCAAATGAGAGAAAGATTGTCAAATTGTGTGAGTATGCTGCCAAAAACCCAATCCGTATTCCCAAGGTACAATTTTGTGTTTTTGAAAATTTTCTACTCTGTTGGTGAGCTGAGTCTTTTGTGGGTGTCACAGATAGCTAAATTTCTTGAAGAGAGGTGTTACAAGGACCTTCGATCTGAACAGATGAAGTTCATCACTACTGTCACTGAGGCTTACAACAAACTACTTTCCCATTGTAAAGATCATATGTAAGCTAAATCAAAATTAGCAAAATCTGTTACACCATTCTTAGCTTTCCACTGACATTTATGTATTTTGTTTAAGGGCTTATTTTGCTACAAGTTTGCTGAATGTGGTTACAGAACTACTTGAGAATTCAAATCACGATACAACAACAACCATTCTTGGATGCCAAACATTGACCAGATTTATTTACAGTCAGGTAAATTGCTGTTGACGAAAATTCGGTAAAGAAGAAAGAAGAAAATGTGAAATGTCTTACTCTTCATCTGGTATAAACAGGTTGATGGAACTTATACCCACAACATTGAAAAATTTGCCCATAAAGTTTGTTCATTAGCTCGAGATGAAGGTGAAGATCATCAAAAACGGTGTTTGAGAGCATCTGGCCTGCAATGTCTTTCAGCTATTGTACTAACGCTACCAAAATCAATTAATGTCACTTTACAAAAGATTTTCTGTTTTTAATGTGATTTTTTTTCCTTTAATGTTTGCTAATTCATCAGGTGTGGTTTATGGGAGAGTTTTCGCATATCTTTACTGTTGTTGATGATATTGTACATGCCATTCTTGATAATTATGAGTCAGACATGGTCCTTCAGATAAATGAAGACAGAGAAGAGCAAAATTGTAACTGGGTAAATGAAGTGATAAGATGTGAAGGCCGAGGAACAGCAGCCACGAGTTGTAATAGCCCTAGCTACATGGTTGTCAGACCAAGAACTGCAAGAAAGGATCAGACTTTGTTGACTAGGGAAGAGACTGAGATGCCCAATGTTTGGGCACAGATTTGTCTCCAGAAGATGATTGATTTGGCTAAAGAGAGCACAACTCTGCGGCAAATCTTGGATCCTATGTTCATCTACTTTGATTGTAGACGTCAATGGACTCCGCCTAATGGGCTGGCCATGATAGTCTTGTCTGATGCAACATACTTAATGGAAACTTCTGGTATTTTCTTCCTCTCTTGTCTTATCCTAGGCATGTTTTTGTTCTCACAGTTATGTTTCTTTATATATTAGGGAGTCAGCAGTTGGTGTTATCAAGTGTTATACGCCATCTTGAGAATAAGCTTGTTGCTAATGATCCTGAGCTCAAGTCATTTATCATACAAGTTGCTGGTTGTCTAGCAAAGTTGATCAGGACCAACTCGTATCTTAGGGACATTAGTGTTGTAAATGACTTGTGTCGGCACCTTAGGAAAAGCTTTCAGGCGACGACTAGATCAATTGGAGAAGAGGAACTCAACTTAAACATGATGCTTCAAAACTCTATTGAAGATTGCCTGCTTGAAATAGCAAAAGGACTTGATAATACACAGCCATTGTTTGATATGATGGCCGTTTCAGTCGAACAGCTTCCTTCTTCAGGTGTTGTATCACGTGCAGCGGTTGGATCACTTTTGATACTCGCTCATGCAATGTCTTCAGCTTTATCATCGTCTACACGCTCACAAGAGGTTTTCCCAGACACACTTCTTGATGCACTTCTAAAAGCAATGCTGCATCCAAATGTGGAAACGCGTGTAGGAGCGCACGAAATATTCTCTGTACTTCTCTTGCCAAGTTCTGGTCAATCTCGGACTGGACTTGCTTCAGTGAGAGCGTCTGGTTATTTTAATGAATCCAGGAATTGGAGGAGTGGTTCAAACTCTGCATTTACATCTATAGCTGCTCGATTAGACAAGCTCAGAAAGGAGAAGGATGGTGTGAAGACTGAGAAGAATGGGTATAATAATAATACTCACGAGGATCTGAAGAACTTCAAAACTTCCCCAAATTTCCACAAGTTGAATTCAATAATTGATAGGAATGCTGGATTTACTAATCTAGCTGATATGGTAACACTTACAATTGGATGCTACCATCGAATGTATATGCAATCGTCTCATACCATCTATAATGATGCAGGTGCCAACAATGATGAAGTTTACAGAAGATCAAATAGGGCAATTGTTATCTGCACTTTGGATACAATCAACTCTTCCTGATAATTTACCTTCTAACTTTGAAGCTATTGCTCATTCTTTCAGCATGCTGCTTCTTTCCTTGCGACTAAAGGTCAATATTAAGATTCCTCTTTTCTTGCTCTCTTTAATAGAACAAATCATGATTCTATACTTTCTTATGATATCATTATTTACAGAATCCCAATGACGAGCTTGTTGTCCGAGCTTTTCAGCTTCTCTTCTCACTAAGGAACCTTTCTTTGGACCTTAATAATAATGGTACTAATTCGTGACACTCTCTTAGACTGATCAAAGTTTGTGCAATGCAATCAGACTTTTCCTTATTGCCAGGCACATTACCTACGTCTTGCAAGCGGTTGATCCTTGTTCTTTCAACGAGTACGCTGATTTTTGCTGCCAAACTATATCATATTCCTCACATTTATGAAATGCTCAAGAGCCAACTTCCTGCTGATGTGAGTTCTCAGAATTTTGCTTCAATAGTTACTTTTATCAATGATATTGTTTATCATTTGATTTTGTGCTTAGGTGGATCCTTATCTGATCAGTGGGGATGACCTACAACTTCACGTAAGACCACAGGCAAATATGAAAGATTTCGGATCCTCAGGGGATAGCCAAATGGCTACTTTATTGCTGTTTGAGATGCGAAGCAAAGTAGAACTGACCAACTCTATTATAACTAGTATAGTGGCAAAAAGTCTATCTAAGATTTCAAAGGTTAAGCTTTTATTTTATGTATGTCCAGGAGAGAGTATAAACCTGGTGGGTCTTGTGCTGATTTTAGTGTCTGTATTTGTCTTGTTTAAGCTCAATGAAGGTGATGTAGAGATGCAACTCTCGGAGACATTCACACCTGATGATGCCTTTATGTTTGGATCAAGGCCAATCGTTGAGCATGAGCCAAACAGAAGTATCTCTAAGGAATCGCTGTCCTTGGATGAGGTAAACTAAACTCTTACGACCAGGTTAGGTTTTATCTTTGGGACTTTGATAATAATTGGTTCTATATGCCTTTTGATTACAGGACATGCCTGCAGGTTCAATGGTTGAGGACGAAGTGACGAGTGAACTCTCTACACGTTTTGTCCCAAGAGGGTCTCCTTCACCATCTATTCGTCAAGTTATCAGCATTGGCCAGCTTATGGAATCTGTAAGCGCTAAAGAAGAACGTGGTTGATGTAGAATTGTGTCTTGATTCATGATTTTGTTGTGTAGGCGCTGGAGGTTGCTGGTGAAGTAATTGTGTCATGCGTCTCTTCTTCTCCGCTTCCATACGACACAATGACAAATCGATGTGAAACCTTTGGGACAGGGACAAGACAGAAGCTCTCAAGGTGGTTGGCCTCTGAGAATCGCCAGATGAATACAGCAGAAGAATCATCTGCACTTGACAAGGTTTGTAAACTTTGTATACCAAAAGCTACTCTGTAAAACTGATCACATACATGATTTTATAGGTAATAGAAGATGGAAGAGAATGTGGTGCGATGCTGGATTTGTGGAGGCTGCCTCCAGCGAGTCCCTTTGACAATTTCCTCAAAGCAGCAGGAGCTGGAAGATGATTCAACTAACTCAATGACTTAATTCTCTGTAGAAAGTAGTACTGTATTGTGTGTAATCTTGTTGCATTTGGGTTTGTAGACAGACACAGTGTGTAGTGATCTAGAAATCAGTAGCTAGTAGTTGAATCTGGAATATTTTGAAGTTATCATAGTTCCTAGATTTTCAGCATAAAAGAGATCAAACTGGATTAGTGCGATTTGTATCTGAATAATCGCCGAATCCAACGTATGAAACGACGACGTCTCGCTCAATGCACATTCTTTTAGTAACTTCCCTTTTCTCTTTTTGACACAAAAAAATAAAATTCAAAAACATATTCTTCCTTTCTCTCCGTTTGACTCTTTCTTTCCTCTCTTTCCTCATGAGCTTAACTCTTTTTTTCATAATTATGCCTAAGTAATTTGTGGACAAATCTATGTAAGTCAAGAAGACAATATCGCACTTTCTTGTATAATTAAGTATGTTCATTGGTCTTACAATATAAACATCTATTGCAACCATCAAATATGTTCATCTCATTTAAAATGGGAAAAATGCCATTTTAATTCTGAACTTTCAAATTTTGGCCGAAAAAAATCTGTACTTTCTAGTGAGCCATTTTAATCTCCAGTTTTATAAATAAAGCAATTTTAATCTCAAACTTTAAGTTGACTTGGCCGTTTTAGACTCACAGTTAGTCAACAGTTAAAAGAACTTAACCCTGTTAAACATTTGTTAAAAACACTGTTAACCCCTA
>OVBE01003713.1:6663-26043 GCA_900406425.1 Iberis pinnata
GAGAGAGAGAGAGAGAGAGAGAGAGAGAGGTTTGAAAAAAGAAACCTCAGAACCAAAAGATTAAGCCAATGTCTAGTGAACTAGCATCTCAAACATGATACATCATCAATCTCAAACTAGTATCACTACTCATCAAATCATTCATGCATTTTCGCTATCCGTTCTATTACTAAGGATAAGCAATCCACTTGTCTAGCCAAGCTATCTTCCTACATTCAATTTTTCATAGGTGAAGCATGCTCAAATATTTACTTTGTAGGTTTCAATCAGGTTGAAAGGGGATTTCAATGTATCAAAAGAAGGTTTGCACACAATATTGGGTTATCACTCAAAAAGAGTGATTGAATTAGCAAAATCAAAACGAGACAAAGGGCAATAGGGGATACAATCTCTCAACTTACATTTCTAATCATTCCCCAATTCATAAGTCTTATTCTACCCATCTTTCAAGAGTTCTAACCATCCTTTTTATTTTCAAGCTTCCGATACCAACCATTCTTTCTTATCTTTCCTTTTTTAGGCTTTCGTTTTTCTCCACTAGACTTATCACACATCCCATGTATTGTATCAAAGTGCATTAGATCTTTTGTATCACTTAACCACTTAGGCTATTCTTTTTGTATTGCATTTGTTTTTTTTTTCTTTTCCTAGCCTCCCTTTTTTTATTTAACTTAGACCTTTTCCTTAAGAGAATCTTTTACGTTTTACTTTCAAAACTATAGGAGATTAGTCATTCCTTCTCAAACTCATCATTTTCTTTTTCCTTATTTTTCCAAACATCCTCTTTTGAGGTTTAAACCACTAAACTACTTCTACTCTTATCCCCTTAGAACAAGAACCAAAACTATTTCTATAGCTAAATCTCCAAAATTATTAAGAACTTCTGAATATCCAACATTTCCATTCCTACCTACCCTTCCTAAGTGCTAGATGATATCATCAATCTAGCTAAATGGAAGTTGTCAATTTTCGCCATTTATACTCTTGAGTTTTGCCGATCAATCACTAAAGAAAAGAAATTCGCAATTGTTTTGGTAATTGGGTTTTAAGGTGGAGAGGGAAATCATCCTAAAAATGAGAATGACTGGTTTAGTCACAAGTGTTTAGGCTTTTAGGTGACTAACCGCTTTTAAAATGATTAAGCTTTGAAACACACCAAGATAGCTACTGAGAAAGCTAATTAGCAATTAAAATTAAGTTCAAATAGTTATGAAGACAACCTAGAGCTAGTAAGCTTCGAACCTAAACCGATAGATTTTCAAACTTCAAGATCCAAGACATGAACTTCGAAACTTTTCAAGACTACTAGAATGTTCAATCATATCCATCACACTTGAGATGCTAATTCAAAAGGCTAGGACTTAAAGTCTGCATGGAATTATCATCATTGGCATCCTAAAGCAAGTTTCTAAATGATCCTAATTGCAATCTTTTGAATATTTTTGAATTTTCTTTTTGTTTTTATGGATTTTTTGAAAACCTTAGCTATTAACAATGTAAATGATGCATGAGAAAAAAATAGACAAAATAGAGCATGAGATGAGATATTGTTTCTCCCCCAAAGTTAATTAACACGGTCCCTTGTGTGAAAAAGAGTTCGAAAGAGAAACCGACAAACTAAAGAAATGAAATGAATGGATATGTACATGGTGGGGAAGTGGAACCTCAATAATAGTTGAATGTTGGATCATAGTCCTCCTCATTGGAGGAGAACCTTGGAGACTCGTTGTCGTACATGGGTGTTTGTGGGGTTGGCATTCTCCTTCGCCGCCTTTTTCGCCTCGATTAATTAACCAAACCTCTTGGTGGGAGCGTTGTGGTCCAGCTTAAGCCTTCCCCTCCATGATAAGAATGTCTTCTCCCTAATGGTTCATCTATCGCATCCATGACTAAGTGCATCTCGTGGTCTTCAAGTTGTTGCGGTAAAGGTTGCTGATCAAAATAAATGTCGGCCCCGCATCCTCTGCAAGTCTGCCCTTTGAGGATAAAATATGTCAATTTCTTCACTTGCCTCACCAGCATTCTTGTTGTCCGATCCTGGAACTTGTTCTAGCGCCTCATCTTTGTTTTCTCCAAACGCACGTCTTGTAACGTTCCACTTTGATGAGGCATGGTGGAAGGTCCAAGATGATACCGAGCACACCCATATATAGTCTATGGAGGGTTGGTTATGTGGTTCGGTGGAAAGCAGACATTTTTGCAGAGAGTGAGTGTTGTTAGCTACGGATAGGGAAGGAGAAAGGTGGCTTTCTCCCTGTCGTGTGTGGTGAATTGATAAACATACTTGTGACCGGTCTTTTGTCTCTCTCTCTCTCCCCGCTAAAATACGCATATTGTTGAGATATATGATGTACATAAGCTTAGGCGCGGTGATCACGTGCGAGAGTTTGATGTTTGAAGCTTTTAGGATCGGGGTGATCCATCCGCCAATGCTCAATTGCGGAGTTGCGTCCTTTCTAGTCCATGCCCAACCCTTAAATCCTAATAACGATTCCAAAAAACAGCTTCACCATGCTCGGTATGTAGGTTTCTAATCCCGAAAAGAGCTCATTGTTATCCAATTCGGCCCGCATGATAGGGGCGAGTCCCAACCTCATGAACTTTAGCTCATTATCCAAAATATAACCCCCTTCGCGTCTTTAATAGAAGGAGTGAGTGAGAATCTTGTGAAAATATATTAACGCAGGGTGACGAAGGTTAGCACTTTTTTTTACCCGCTAAGAATGTTCCCGAACCGGTGTACTTCCATATTAGCTCTATTTCCCCTACTGCCGCTTCGAATTCATCACATCCCTCGGTTGAGAAACCGTAAATCTCAGCCACTTGGTTAAGCATATTGTCTCAACATCTTCATAGATTCCTAGCATCCTCAGAGTATCCAAATCCGGAAATATGGATTCAACGAAAGCTGTCTCCATGAAATCTCAATAAAATTCTTGTTCAGAAGGTTTCTTCGAAAAGGCTCTAACCATTAGAGTTGATTGTTGCATTGGTGCCGTTGTAGCAACATTGGTTTTGCTATTCACGGCCCTTTGACTAGTCCTTGAGTCCCGACCTGTTGGTTCAATGATAGATATTCCACCTTGGCTTATCACATCTTCTTGTCTCACTTTCTTAGCCCTAGTGTTTGTTTTTGAAACTCTTTATCCTTTATCTTCTCTTGTATGCTTCCTAGGTGCAATGATTATATCCTACGACCCATCTTATACAATCAAACGAAGGAAGTACATTTGCAATATCATTATGAATCTAAACTAATCATATCATTACTCAAATATGTCATCATTGTAGAATTCTCAAGATTTAAACAATGCACTTACTCATGGTTTAAATGTGTATCACATAATTATCATAAATTTGAAATCTATATTCAAAGACTACAAAATTATTGAGAATTGATCAAAGTGCAATGGATAATTTTGGTTAGTCTCTTCCATTTATCATAGACACATTCTCAAGATCCTTTATCATCCACAATTTAACAATTCCCCCTAAACTTTTTCCAAATTTGTTCAAAAACCTTAACTCTAAAATTTTAGCAAAATCATGAAATTGTGGCTCAATCATTCATGAAACAAAAATGTATATAAAACCCAATGATTCCCTAAGCTTAAGAGTCAATAATCAACCCTAAATCATGAGAAAATTTCGTTTTCAATTTTGGGTGAATAGTAACTTGGAAAATCCAAAGTTTATAATCATACATTTGCTTGATGAATGAGAGTGGGGTTGGAAATAGTTTAAAAAGCTTGGAAAATCCGAGAGAGAGAAAGAAGTATCTTTATCATTGGTTGAAAAATGAGTTGAGAATCAAGATTTTTGCATATATTCTGAGAAAAAACCCTTGAAGAAATCGCTAAAGGAGAGAAGAAGTGAGAAGAAGAAGTGTTTTCTCTTTTTTTATATCTCAAATTGGGTTAATCAACGGGTTAAAATCAGTTAGAATTAATATTCAAGAAGAATCTTTACCTGGGATTGGTTTGGCTAACTGATCAAGTAAACCGATCTATACCTCTGATATTGCAAATTTTGCTTGGATATGTTTGGCCAACCGGTCCGCCAAACTAATCCAAGCCCCTGGAAGATTTGTAGATTCGTTTGGATCGATTTGGCTAAACCGATCTGCCATACCGATCCACGTCCTTGGAAATGAAAAATTGCTCAGATCGGTTTGGCTAAACCGATCTTGTTCATTATTTTTTTGGAAACACACTGAACCTGCACCAAAGCATACTCAAACGACCCAAAGGTTAGAAAACTCAAATTCATGTCAAGATAGACCTAAAAACCTAAGAAAAAGACTTAATTTTAAAGTATATGTACAAAGGATACCATGAAATTCTCTCCAAAACGGACTTGTTTTAAGTCACTAAGCTTGACTCCTTTTTGAGTTCTATTGACCCTGAGACGATTCCCCAAGGAGAACCGAGGTCCCTTGTGAAACGACTCTATCGGCTAGATAATGCTTGATCATATGCCCATTCACCGTGAACTTATCTCCAGCCTTTGAAATCAAAGTGACTGCTCCATAAGATAAGACTTCCTCGATTACGCATCTCTGATGCCCAATGATTATAATTATCTCCATTCAAATGAATAGAGGTTGTCAAGGCACCATGATTATCTGATGCATAGAGGGTGTATGAAGAGATAGTTTTCTTTTTCCTTTTCAGTAACTCTAGCTCGTGGAGGTGAAGTATCATATTGTTCACTCATTGTATAGATCATTGTCGAAGAACACGCCTAGGAGAAAAAGAGAAGAGTTATTTTGTTTGAAGATCACGTCTTCTTTTGTATATTTGAATATCACGCCTTCTTGGTTGTAATTGGAAGACCACATCTTCTTTATAATATGAAGATCACATCTTCTTTATAAGAAAGGAAGAGCACGTCTTATTTTGCGATGGTTTGATGTCTTCTTGTCGTAAGAAGAGATCGATTTCTTGAAGAAAATTTAGGGTTTTAGGATCTTTGAGAATCTGATACCATGTAGAATTGATTATCAAATCAACTTGTGTTTATTAATCTCATAAGACATGTATTTATACAAGCTAAAATCAAATATGATAATGAATAGGAAATATGATAAAACTCATAAAATCTAGGAACACAATATAGGATAAACATTATCAATGCTTATCCTAATAATAAAATCTAGTAAAAGACGTTGATTTGGTGTTTTTCAAGTGGAAATTCGTTGAGGTCTCTACACTCATAGTTTTCCTTTGGTGGCTGCGATGCTTAGGACATATGGTTTGGACCGTCGATGTGCCATTTTACGGTAAGCTAGGTGTGGTCAAGCTCCTCCTTCGTCTTACTTGTGCATGGTTCTTTAGAATTTGCCGACCATGCTTTCAATAATTTCAATGCAAAAAGCCTTAAAAATGATAACATTTTTTTCATTTATAGTTTCAGATAAACCAATAATCTACATGAAAATAACAATTTCCAAAGAATTCCGACCATACTTAGGCACATGCATGTGGAAGTTGCAATTAGTTGTTGTTTGTTTCCATATTTGAACTTGATATATAGATATTACATATGCAGTTTTGTTTATTTTCAAATATATAAAAAATTCAGATATATTTTGTCAAAAATTACAAAAGTATATTTTTCTTTTACTAATCTGAGATAGTACTTTACATTGTGGGAAAATGTGTTTTACATTTATTTGTGAAAACAAGTTTATGCGTTTTTTTTGCGGGAAAATGTATTTATGCGTTTTCGATGAAAAAAGTGAATCTATGTTTTTGGCAAAAAATGTGTTCCCGCGTTTTCGCGAAAAAAGTGTTATCCACATTATTGGGAGAAAACATATTTTGCATTTTGGCAAAAAAATTTTGTGCTTTTGGTTAAAAAATGTATTCTGCATTCCTCGGGTTAGCATGTTTTCTTGTTTTTGCGGGAAGATATATATTCGTACTTTTAGCGAGAAAATGGTTTTCATACTTTGTTAAAAAAATGAATTTTATATTTGCCGGAAATGAGTTTCTTAAGTTTTGACAAAAAAAATTTCCTACTTTTGTTGGAAAAACGTATTTTATATTTTTGTAGAAAAATAAAATTTTCGCATAAAAAGCACATATCCACATTTTTCTCAAAAAAGAAAATTGAAATTTTTTTGTTCTTTATACATTTGAAATGCTGCATCTAAACTCAAATTTTTAAGTATCTCAAATATTAAGATTTTCTAAAGTTTCTATTATTAGATGTTGCATCTAATAACAATTAAACATTTGTATGTAAATGTAACAAATATGAATAGATGGAAAATTCGTTAACAAAAAATATAGGAAGATTCTCAAAAATACTATTAAAAGCTAGGTTTATTCCAAAATACCACATGCTCCCAAAAGTTCTAATAATATCACAAAAATGTTTTTTTTTTCCAAAAATACCATAAAATTTAAAATAATTTCAAAATTTTAAATTCAAACCCTAAAACCTCAAAACCAAACCCTATCCCTTCAAAGTAAATCATAAACTCTATTTAGTGAATCAAAGACCAAAATTATAAATTTTAAGCCCTTAAAATTCATTTTTTATATTTGTAGTATTTTTGGAACATTTAAGAATGTGTGATATTTTTGGAATTTTGGAGAGAATATGATATTTTGGAAATTTGAACTTATGGTATTTCAAAGAAATACTCAAAATGTATTATGGAAAATGAGGAGTTGTTGGCAGTAGTATCAGCGATGCTATAGTAACTACTGTTTAGAACCCTTATCATTTTTTTGAGTTATTTTCTACAATTACTACAAAAATATGCAGTATCAAATTTCTTATAATCTGTTAACGAGAAAATTTATAATTATTTTTCATAACAAGAAAAGAAACTACAATTTAATAATAACTCAAATTTGGATTTCGTTGGTTGTTGGATATATATAATACAAAACTTTCTTGTCTTTAAAAAAGAAAAAAGAAAAAAAAAACCTTCTTGATCTTCTTCGGTCTAATTCTTTTCACTACCATGTACCTATTCTCTTATATATGCACAAATCAACCACAAACATAAACCATTTCAAGAAAAAAAGAAGAAGAAAAAACAAGAACTGCCCTAATTAAGTTGATTCATCGAAGAGTTCAAAAACTCCACTCGATTCAGACCAAAGTTTTTGATTCAGTGCCATTTGAAGATCATCAGGTATAAACTGCGTACGACAAAGTGGACACGTCATCTGATTATAATCCATCATCCAACGGTCCAAACATTTCCGATGGAATATATGATTGCAATTCGTCAACCGTCGGATCTCGTCTTCGTTTTCTAAATCATACAGACACACTGCGCAACATTCGGATTCTTGTCGGTTTAGATCGGAGAATTGAACAACTGGTAAAATCTCTCCGGCAAGCATCGCTGCTGAGTATAAGTTAGAATCTTGGTGAGTTGTGGCGGTGGAGTTTGGTGGTGGGTCAGGCCGTGTAAATGAAACCGGGTCGGGTTCTAAGAAATCAGGTAAACCAACTACCCGGAAAATTGCTGAGATCAGTTTTCGGATCAGACCTAAGAAAGAGAGTAAATGAAGGAAGATTTTTGGGAGAAGAAGCTCGGAGTAGCCGACCGGAAAACCCATTGCTTCACCGTTAGAGAGAGAGAGAGTTTGGATTGTGATGAAGAATATAGAAGAGGGTGGGATTTATATATACGTGGGTGTGCGCGTATGTATATATTAGGTGTGATTACATTTTTATTCATTTTTTTCTGTCACCAGTTTTTTATTCATTTGTAATGTTAATTTAATAGTAATTTAGACATTATTTGATCTTATTTGCGTGTTTTTCTTTGATGTTTGACTTTTAAAAAATAGTTTTCTTGATGAAGGATATAACGAGGAATGTGGTGATGATGTTTCTTTGTGTTATAATATAGCGACTAATTGAATTGTTTTAATACCCTTATATAATTTAACTAGGTGATTCTTCCAAACCTAGCATGGTTATGATTTTTTTTGTTTTTAATTCATACCATGATTTTACTTAGGAGTCAAAAATGTTATTTACAATTTGTTTTGTTTTTGGAATTTTAGTATCATATATATACATACATATATTAATAAAACGATGCCATCAATTTTTTTTTGGGTTTATGGGTAATTAAAATTGAAAACAGTAGCCAATTTTCACCCTTTAATTAACTTAATTGATATTATAAATGATATCTAATATCAATATTTAATATATTAACAATTATTGTATATGAAATGTTGAATTTACCTCTCAATCACATGTTTTCAAGCTCATCTCTCGTTTGTTGTGGCATTAGAGAAAGAAAAAAAAAAGAAGTTTATATTTTTATTTTACAATATGTATATTATCCCTCTCTCTTTTTTTATTATTTAAATTTGTTACAATCAGATGATAAAGTATTACAACATTACCTGCAAAAACACTTATATTTCTATATTAAACTGATTATTTAGAAATGAAAATTATATTGTAAATTCGTAAAACATATTTCCAGTAAACATACGTAAAATAGTAGTATATTGTTACTATCCATAGCATATTGCTATATATATTTTATATAATAGGATATATAATATAATTCTGCTTCATTGTAAATCAACTTTAAATCTTATTGCCAACTAATTAATTTTGCCTCGCCAAATCCCCTCGTCCTCTACATGACTCCCTATCCCTCGTCTTCCTTAATGCTAGGTGTAGATCCTCGTCGATCTGGTTGGAGACTAATTACCAGATAAATCTATGTTTTAACTTAAAGTTTAAGATGTTTAGAGTAAGATCAAATTTCTCAAACCATCGGTTACTCTATTACTCTTTTTGTCCAGAGAGTATCCATCCAGTTGTTTCAAACTCGGAAAATTTGAAAGCATTACCTTCAATATTTGGGAATTGTTTAACTATGAAATGAAATTGTTGTTAAAAATAAAAAGAAAAATTTAACCACTAAATAATAAACCATAGACTCAAACTATAAACGATGTTCTACCAAAGAATAATATTCTGCATTATAGCATATAATAGAATCATAATATACCTTGGTTCTTACATGAATCAACTTTAAATGTATACACACTAAATTTAAAATAAGACATGTGCAGAAAAAAAAATTCTAAAGAAAAATGTGTAATTATATCAGTTTTTGCCAAATATCAAATCAAAATAAAGTGAATGGGAAAAATAGTTATCTAAGAAGAGATACGAAAAGAAGAAAAAAAAACAATGAAAAACGTGAGAATGCTAGATGGATTGTGTCAACATGTGTTTTTGACTGTCGCTGGTGACAACGATTAATAATAACGAAAAATGACATGTTTATTTCGCAGTCGCTGCAACTGTCACTGTGTCGATGCGATCTATTTTAGTTTATAAATTATATTTTTAATAATTTTTAGCTTAATTTAATATAATCAAAATTAACTATTTGTATTTTTTATTATAATATTTTGAAATTATTTCAATTTATTTTAGTTCTTTGACTTTATTTTAATTTTGTTAATTTATATTTTTCTTAAAAAATAAATTTATTATAGTTTTAATCTTTTTGAAATAATTTTCATTTATATAGTTTATTTTATTTTCTTATGGATTTAGCTTATTTTAAATTTCAATTAATATTTTAATTACTTTATAATAAGTGTCATTGCGACCGGTCATTGTTCGTTTAGCAGTTATAGAGATCTTTCGGTGAAAAAATTAGTGACTAAATATTTCGTTCATTGTCGCTGTAAAGTGTCGATGCGACCAACGACAGATAAACAAACAATAATATGTTGCTATCTCTGGTCGCTAGCGACATGCAAACGAACAGACCATAAATTGTCACATAATTCATATTGGTTAATTACCTAATATTTCATGTTTTTATGGTTAGCAAGCACAATGTCTCTAAATTTGAATAGATCAGTTTATAGTTGGCATGCAGCTTCAATATAAGTCATAAAGAATCAAAAATAACATTTTTGTTCTACTTGGGCATGTACAAGGCCAAAAAGGGTGTTAAAAAATCAATTCTATTAGATACCATACAACAATGATAATTAGTTAATTACAATGATTGATATGAAATAACAATCCAAATCCAAATCAATGTTTGTATCTTCACATGTCGAAGTCGAAATTTCTCCATCAAGTTTTTTCACTCATTGACATTTTTTAAATAAATAGTATTACTACGTACGCAGAAAAGTCTAGATATAGCTCCTCAAGTTTGATTTTGGTTCCATATTTTCAAATAATATAATAGTTCTAGAATATTTGGGGATCTATTTCCGGAAAGAGAGACTCATACGACAATCTGACTAAAATGTATACAAGAGCCATACCAGGACTGATTCATCTCACACCCTCTCACTCTTCACCTCCAACTTTTCAGATTCCTAAATATAACACTTACTATATTTGCAAATATTATAAATTCATGAAAATATAATATATACGTCAAATTGTCAAAATTGCAAAATGTAATTTGGAAAACTTGAATCCACCACATGGTAAAAGGTGTTAAGAGTACAAAACACTCTCTATTTTTTTGTGTCTTCAGCATATATTTTAGTATAGGGGAATAATTAAATGGTCTCTGATACTATATTTCACTAACTGTCTGTTTTTGGCGTTACTAGTGATATATTAACAGATAGGCCAGCTAAATCCAGCCAATATATTAATCCCTTTTGTCTGGTCAATTAATAATTTAACAACCAAATCGGACTAAAATCAAAATGAAACTGAAGAGAGAATAATTATACTACTTTAAGTTCATGAGTTTACAGTGTATTACTTTTAAAAATAGTATTCGAAATCATATTATTACCGAGGAGAATGCGAATATTAGTCTCCGCATCAAGAATACCCGTGGCGCAATCTCTAGATGGCGACACAAAGAAGTTACTAATTCGGGAGAGTTAGTAAAATCCCTACAACGCCAATTGGAGGAGGCATATTCTGATGATGCTTTGGTTTCTGAAATCCCGAGTCTCTTGGAGCGGCTTCGTATTGTCCTATCCGCGGAAGAGTTGTACTGGAAACAGAAAAGTCGAGTACAATGGCTACAAGAAGGTGAAAAAAACACCGGATTTTTTTCATGCATCTACTAAAATGCGTCGAGCACGTAATCGTATTATGGGTCTTCGGACCGAAACAGGTGTTTAGGTGGAGAATGAAAAAGATATCGAAGCTGAGGCCGTTTCATATTTTAAGACACTATTTACTGCGTCGAACACAACCAGATTCAAGATGCTTTATGCCTGATTGAACTACGTGTTACCTCAGAAATGAATATCCGTTTATTGGCACCTGTTACCCCAGAGGAGATTAAAACGACATTATTTTCAATGGGGCCGGAGAAAGCTCCGGGACCCGATGGAATGACAGCTCTTTTTTATCAACGCTACTGGCACATTGTAGGCCCACAGATCATCAGAATGGTGCAAATTTTCATGCTCCGAGGAATTCTGGATGAATCTATCAACTTGACAAACATTTGCGTCATTCCCAAAACGGAACGTCCAACAGGGATGAAGGAGTTTAGACCAATTAGCTTATGTAATGCGAGCTATAAGATCTTATCTAAAGTCCTCTGTCAGAGGTTACAACGTATTCTTCCCGGGATAATCTCTGAAACGCAATCTGACATGAGTAAAGCATACGATCGCATTGAATGGTCTTTCCTACAACAGCTGCTCTCCAAGATGGGCTTTGCAGACATGTGGATCCAATGGATCATATCATGTATTACTTCTGTCTCTTATAGTGTTCTACTGAATGGAACACCAAGAGGTCTAATAAAGCCTACTAAAGGATTGAGACAGGGTGATCCACTACCCCCTTATCTGTTTATCCTTTGTACGGAGGCTCTGATTGCCAACCTTAGACAAGCTGAGTTTTCTAAGCGTTTGGATGGAATTTGGATTGCGAAAACCTCCCCTGCCTTATCACATCTATTATTTGCGGATGATAGCTTATTTTTCTGTCGAGCTACCTTAGCTCAATGTCAAATAGTGGCGAATATTCTCCAACTCTATGAGAGTGATTCTGGTCAACGGGTTAACCTTGATAAATCGTCCATTATCTTTGGTAAGCATATTCCCCCCCTAGGATCGGTTTCTACTTCAAAGGCGTCTGGGGATATACTTGGATGAAGGAGGGGGGAAGTATCTGGGGATTCTAGAACAACTTCAGGGTTCCAAGGCCCAAATATTTGCATACGTCTGTGATCGTCTTAATGCCCGGATCAATGGCCGGTCCTTACGCTTTCTTTCAAAAGGGGGAAATAAATTTTGATCAAATCGGTAGCACAGGCTTTACCCACTTATGTAATGTTCTGCTTTAAGTTGCCTATCTCTTTACTCAGAAAGATGATAAGTGCAATTGCGAATTATTGGTGGCATAATTCAGGCTCTTCGCGAGGTATCCATTGGGTGGCCTGGCAGAAGCTGTGCTTGCCCAAAAAACAGGGGGGCTTGGGCTTTCGCTCACTACAAGTGTTTAATGATGCACTACTAGCCAAACAACTTTGGCGTCTACATTCAAGACCAGATTCGCTGATTTCCCGTATTCTCAAAGGAAGATACTTCAAGGAAAAAAGTGTTCTCAATGCTAATCTTACTTACCGTCCATCTTTTAGGTGGTGTAGTATTTACCAGTCTATGTCCCTCTTATCTTTGGGCATCCGCCGGGTAATTGGGTCGGGATGCCACACATGGGTTTTCCGAGATTCGTGGCTGCCTACCGATAAACCTCGCTTAGTTTTGAGTCGCCATCAGGATGTGCCATCCGATCTTCGAGTATCTGATCTGTTGGTTACAGATTCCAGCTGTTGAAATTTACCGTTGATAAGGGAGTTAATAAGTCCGAAAGACATACCGTATATTCTCTCCATCCGATCCTCTCTACGTATTTCTGACCATTTTTGCTGGCATTTTACGAAATCAGGTAATTACACGGTTAAGTCAGGCTACGAGATAGCATTATCGGAATTTTCTGCCCATAACAATGGATGGATGACTCAACCTTCCATCTCACCTCTATTGGCGAAAATATGGGAGCTAAAGGCTCCAAATAAGTTGAAACATTTCCTATGGCAAGCACTTTCGGGTGCTCTTGCGGTGAATGATCAACTTTTGAAAAGGAAGTTGCGAGCGGATCAGTTATGCTCAAGATGTGGTAATAATAAGGAAACCATAAATCATGCACTGTTTACATGTCCACCGACACTACAGTGTTGGGCACTGTCAGGTATTCCGTCCTTACCTGGGTCCTTCCCATCAGAACACGTCTATCAGAATATGGATTATTTATTTAGTGGGGCGAAGAATGAAGCCATGCCGTCTCTTCATTTCAGTTCTTTCCCATGGTTGATCTGGTATATTTGGAAGGCACGAAATGCAATGTCTTTTCAGAATTCCATCTGGTCACCTTTGGATATCCTAGGACTTGCTTCACAAGAGGCAAAAGACTGGTTTTCAGCTAATGACTCGAGAAGGAGTCCAGGTGATACAGGGCCGCTGACTTCACCAGATTGTGCTCCAGTTTCGCAACACATTCCAAACTGTTGTAGTTTGGATGGATCATCAGGGGACCCTATTAGCGGGATTGGATGGTTTCTCTCATCAGATACCGATCATGTTATGATGGGTAGCGCAGAGATTAGATGCAGTATCTCCCCTCTCCATACAGAGCTGCTAGCCCTTATTTGGGCGATTAAATGCATATTAGCATCAAGCACCCAATGTTCCAGTTTTCTTACGGATTCTACGGAACTGGTTCAACTTCTAGAAGATCCGTCACGGTGGCCTACATTTGCAGCAGAGATAGCGGATGTTAAGTTTTTGAAGACTCAAATTCTGCAGTTCACAATCACGTACCAGAGCAGACTTTGGAACAAATATGTTGATGCACTCGCACGAACAGCCCGCACAAGAAGAATTTTATTCTCTTATGTCTACTACCGTCCACCTCCATGGTGTTCGGAATTTTTCTCTTCGATTTAATTTATTTTGCTTTTTGTTGTCAAAAAAAAAAATCATACTATTAATTAATCTAATTTTAAAATATAAACCGTTCATTATATTATAAATTTGCAATAATCAATCTAGGCCTTGAACATATAAATAGAGTGGTTTTGTAATCTTAAGCTATGATATACATATGAATTTTTTATTTATTTATTAATAAATTCAAGTTAATTTATTATATATACATAACATACAAAGAGGTTTATGCTTATCTGTATTGGTTATGTACGGAGATTAGTGTAGTGGCAACATGCTTTACTTTTGCAGCAATTAAAATTATAAAAAAAGAAAGGGGTACAGTAAAACAATATTACAAGAACTTTACTTTAAGTTTAAAAAGCAGAGTTCAACATCTTTAAATTGAAAATTGTCTGCTAACTCAACGGAAAACTACAAAATTCATTCCAGTTTTGCAATGTCAGACACTGTCGTTTTGTCAGTAAGCGACCAACTAATCACACTAATTATTTTAAACAACCATAATTAAAAGTATCCCATTATAGTAGTATGGCATCTTGTAATTATCAATTCAATACAACCCATTCCACAATATAACCAAATTAATACTTATTCAATTTCTAAATCATATTTTTCCCTTTGTTCTAATATATTTAGTAATTTATCCTAAATTTATATTTTATTGGAATAAGTATCTCAAATGTGAACAAGTAACAGTATATGTTAATGATTGGTCATGTAGACTGACTTGCACCATGTGGCTTTTTCTTTTTGTGAATGCTTTTTTCTTTTTTCCTTTTTGTTAGGAAGAAAATGAAAAGATTACATTTTTCTTTTATTAAACTGATGGTGATATTTTTACCTAATAATATATAATCATCATCAGTATTTGTCAGAACGTACACGTTGCCTTGCCTATATATGTGGAGGGACATTAGTAATTGAATTTGTAAAATGCAAATGGAATGGAACAAGAAACACGTGAAGAAAGCAATGGGCATGATTACAGTAAGTGGTGATTGAGATGTTAGACTAATGTCTCAGACATCTCACGAACAATGTTCCGCATATGATCTTAGATAGTCCCTCTAATGTTGACACTACTATATCACTTAAGCATTATGTCACCCTTCCAAATTAGATTGTTTTCATGCAACCTTCTAGTATTTGAGAGGAGAAACAATTTCACTGTCACTGATCCCAAGAGAATTTGATTTAGTGGTTGAGTCATTATAAAAAAAATGTTCAAAATCACTAGTTCGAATTTTTTGAGAAAAATAATTTATTCCTTAAATAATTATGTTATCAACAGTTGGTTCTGGATACCAAGAAGGATTATAGGTCAAAAGTCCAAAATTTTCAAAAATATATATAAAAAAGAGTGTTGCTGAAAGAAAAATATAAAGTGTATTTTTGTTAAATAAATGGGTATACCTTAATATCACAATTTAGAGATCTAATTTTCTCTACAAATTATGTAAATGCTAACTAGTTTTTAAGTGAAATACAACAAAAATTGCTGAAAAGTAGCTTACGCTTTTTTTTTTTTGAAGTAAAAAATAGAGTTAAAACACGTAAATAATAGATGTAGACGAAATAATGATTCTTTATTCAATAAATGTACGGACATCAACACCAAAACTAATAGAAATTGATCAAATATGTCTGTTGAAGATGTGTTATCTAACTACGACAAACACAGTCACCAGCAAAATTAAAAATGATAAAAACTGGATTTATAAAAATAGGTGGAAGAAAGAGTTAGTACAAAGACAGCTAATGCAAGACCTGACGCAGCGAATCTATTGTCTCTCCTTCAACCAGGCAAACTAACGTGCTTCCAATTCACCTCATTCTTTTATACTTTTTCCCATTTTCATGATTATTTATATATTCTTTTAACTCATGTCTATTTGTATTATTTTAACCGGAAACTGTCCCAAAAAAAAAAATTTGACTTTTAAATTTAGACAAAAAGTTTATACTTTCAAATTTTCAACTCAAGAAAACAAATCATGAATTTTTTTGGTAATAACCATTTAAATCTCAAATTTTATTGATAATGTAATTAAAATCTCAAACTTTTGTTGATCAAATCATTTGATCTTAGTTAACCGTTTAACTTTCATTAAAGTTGATTTTTTAAGACCAAATTTATTTGTTCAGCATAATTTTGTGTTTTTAATCGCATTTTAAAATTTTAGATTTTTTTAATTGAAATTTGAATTTTTTCTATTTATCTCCAAAAATTTAAATACAAAATAAAATTAAAATGTCATAAAAATAACTAGATAATTTTCTTACATCAACCCTCAAGCTCCTCAACAAAAATTTCATGGAAGTTTTTCTTCTTCCAATGCTCAAGACCAAACAAATCAATTGTTGCGACAACTTTTGGAAGGTCAAACGAAGAATGCCATCGAATTTGGAGTATTTAAGAAAGAAATCAGTGCTAAGACCGATGAGCTCAACACCAAGATTGCAGGCATTACCTCCGTTTGGAAGCCTTAGATACCAAAATTGCACAATTTGACGGTGTCTACTCTAATCTAAAGGTCATTGACAACCAAATTGCTCAAATCGCTTCTTCTTCAAAGCGACCAACATGACAACTTTCAGGAGGTTCACAATCTAGCAAAAAAGAGTATGTTAAGGCTATCTCTATCAGGCATCACGCTGAGGAACTCCCACATTCTCTCATTGAGTACAATGACTACCAAGTTTGGGGGTAGACGTACCTATTGAACATAAGATGAACTCCAAAGAGGCAACTGCTACAAGAAAAAAGAAAAAAAAGAGATGGTTGAATATGCTAAAAGTAAAGGAAAGATAGCCAATGAAGAAAATAATTTTACATTCAAGGCATCGGCGTTTGAGCCTCCACCTTATGAGTCAAAACTTTCATTTCTAGGAAGGTTCATGGAAGAATTGATTGAAAAGTATATGGCTTAATTTGAAGAGCAAATGAAGGAGGTGGAAAAATAAATGCCTATTATTAAAGAATTCCGAGCAAACCCTCAAAATAGCAAAACTTTGAAGGACACAATCAAAAGGAAAATAGATGATCTACAACGTATAGTGAAACTTACACATGATCTTGATGCGAAAAATAAAAAATCAAGGAAAGCAACTCCTAAGAAGCTTGAAGATCCTGGATGTTTCACTCACCTTTGCACTTTGAGACCCTTTAAATTTGAAAAGAGCTTATGTGACCTTGGAGCCAGTGTGAGTCTGAAGCATGATCGATCCATACTTGCAAATATGAAGAGATCGATCGATACTAGCATGAATGGATCGATCCAAGCTCCTGCAGAACCTATGGAAAATCTGATCGATCGATCCCATTTAGATCGACTGATCCCATTTGATGCACAGATCGGTCGATCCTTCATTGGATCGATCGATCCCTTTACACGAACAAGATTGGATTCAAAAAAATATGCTTTCGTCCTCAAGAATTATTATTAGTTTTTCTTATTGGATTTTTATTTTTCTTTTATTTTGAGACTATAAAAGCCTTTTGGCTTATTCTTTTCTTTTTTTTTAATAATCGATTATTAATTTTTAGAAATCTTTACATAGAGACGAATCCCATCCTTGTATTTTTGGAAAAATTTCTAAACTCTGTCTTTTATTTTATATACAATTTGGTTTTTGAATTCTGCAATGACATTTCTTTCTATGATTTCTGTCTTTGTTATCATGTCTGAGTAGTTTACTTGTTAGATTTTAGAGTTTCCTAGGAAAACCAGGTTAATTGTTAAGGCTTTGATAGAATGAATTGAAATTGTTAGGTTCTCAGTCTAGATTTGTTCATCTTGCATGAATTAGAGTAGCTAACTAGTTCATTGATCTTAGAATTATAAACTCAAAGGGATTTGGTTTAGTAGTCTGATCTAGTCTAGATGAATAAGTGTCTTTGCTTGTGGAAGTATTGTCTTAGAGGCTTATGAACATATTAAATCTGAATTGAAATGCATGTTTAAATCATCTAAGTACGGCGAGAGTTTGTCTTTAGTAATTTAAACATAGGAATCTAATACTTCGGGAGAAGATTAGTCCACTTTTGTCTTTTGAGTTGGGAACTATTTTCAAATAAAATCATGCATGTTAATCTTGACTTTTAACCTGAATACATGTGGAATTCCCTTTTTCCTAGCATTTTCGTTATTTGATTACTACCGTTTTTAGTTCTTAGCTTAATTCGATTTTAAACTGAGAGTCTTACATTCTTGGCCTATGTGGATCTGATCCCTCATATACCACTGCATTTGTTGTGCACTTGCAGTTAATATATTTGGATCAAAGCCTGAGTGTATCATGTTTTTGGTGCCGTTGCCGGGGACCAATACAATACCTCTTAAGCTTTCTTTAGAGTTTAGTCTAAGAATTTTTCTTTTTACAGTACTCATCGCGTTCTTTATTTGTGATTTCTTTTTACAGGTGAATGATCAGAAGATCTACCAAATCCAAGGAATAACTCAGCCCTAGTAACAAACATCTCTTGGATTTAGAACGCTCAATCCGGAAATAAAGAAGAAACACACAATCTTCCAACGAAATAGGGGATAACATCTTTCTTAATCCGGTCTCTCCTGAAGATCCGAACGATCCACCACCTCAAATTCGTCGGATTCCAGTTGAAGAGGTCTTTTTGCACAATAACCCACCTCCTCTTCCATAAGTAAACAATGTGATTATCAACCCGATAGGGGGAGGAGATGAAGGCAATCAAGTGCCACAGGGACTATAAATTGGTGGTAATGGTAATTAGTTGAGACCTAACTTAGTTCTTGAAAATGACCCACCAGAACAGGTCTTCAATCACCCACCTCACCAGAACAGGGTTCTAGTTGAAGATTTCAACAACTCTAAATAGGAATGCACTTTACCCTTATCCAGCTCAACACCAGGACTATAATTTCCCATTCCAGCTTGTTCACCTGATTTGCCAAAATCAATTCCATGGTTTTCCTACTGAGCATCCCATGGATCACCTTGATAGTTTTGAAGACATATGCACTACTGTTCAGATCAATGGAGTCTCTAAAGAATTTATGCATTGTAAGCTCTCTAATCACTCACTAGCTGACAAGGCTCTGAGATGGTTGAAATTTCTGCCTGCTAATTCCATCAAAACTTGGGATGACTGTAAATCCAAGTTTTTAGGACACTTCTACACCACTACTAGGACCAACAATTTTTGGAGAAAGATATCTCAGTTTCAGCAAGGTCCTGTTGAGTCTTTCTTTGAGGCATGGGATCGATTCAGAGAGTACCTTAGGGAATCTCCTCATCATGGGTTTTCTGAGCTAAATCTCTTCAACACATTTTAGAGAGGTATCGAACCTTAGTATCGACTTTCTCTAGATACAACTAGTGATAAACACGGATTTGCTAATCCTAAGTCTAGCAAATACTTAAGTTTAATTAT
>OVBE01003714.1:0-26041 GCA_900406425.1 Iberis pinnata
GATAACCAACGCATTTCTATTTTTCCAGATTTCCCACAAGATCCAGGGTATTGATTCAGTGCATTTTGAAGTGTTAATAATTTACACACAAACTATTTGGAGGATATTTTTTGCATAGCTACTTGACTAGAGCTTTAAAAATTTATACAGCTCTTTAAAACATATCACATAGTATATAATTAAATATTAATATACTATAATTAGTTTTAAAGTGTTTACGAAATTTAAAATTGCATAGAATTGTATTTTGAAACAAAAGTAAATTTCTAAATATTTTATACTTTGATACTGTTTTGTGGAGTGAAGAGACATTTTTTGGTTTAAGCAAAACCATTAGAATAGTACAATATATTGATGAAGTGTTTCTAAATTTTTAAATTGGTTTTATTAGCCGTAAGAAACTAAGACCATGATTATTGCAAGTTTTTAAAGATGTTTTAAGGGGTAGAGTCCACATGAAAATTAAAAACCCACCACATTTGTCTCTAATTTAATATCTGATTTTAACAAAAATCGTAGAACGTGGTGGCCTACGATTGGTTGAGCATTTTTTTATTTTCTTTTTAAATGAAAAAATAAAAACTAAGAACCCACATTTGGGTTCTCCCATTAATTATGCTCTAAGAATGCTTCCCAAACCAGTTGTATGAAAATTTATGCTTTTCTAAAAGTTTCTTAAAAAAAAAGTTCTACTCGTATAGTGTTAGATTTTTTATTCCTCATCTTTGAATATTATATATATCTTATTATATAAACTGGAACGCATTTACCGTGAATGCGATACGTAAGCGAATTATAATTAACTAAATTGTGATATGTGTCATTGTTAATTAAGATTATGACATATGTCAACATAATATTTTAAAATAATAGAAATTTTTTTATTGTTAGTTTATTATTTTTTTAAAATAAAATAATAACAAAAAGAAATATTTTTTTTTTAAATGGTAATTAAAATATATTATATATAAAAAATTAATAATACAAATTTGAAGAGCAAAAAATATATGTACACCTTTTTGTTGGTTTAAACTTAAAAACCGCAACATATGTTGATGTTAATTTTAACATTTTGTAAAAAAAAAAACTACAAATCAAAATAGCTAATTGTAATTAAATTTTAATTTTAACGCCGATTAAAATATATAATAACATTGTTTATCATATTTAAATTAAAATAATTTTATATTTGTGCATCATGCGGGATCTAATCTAGTATGTATATAAACATTTATCTTGGTTAAATTAAATAGTAAAAAAAAATATACATATATCAAAAATAGATATGTTAATATGGATTCTTATACTTATCTCGCCTACTCATATTTATACCTCATCCAAAGCCCATAAACGATCCCATGAAAGGAGATGGGTCACCTCTCCAACGGCCTAGATTCTTCACGCGCTGTAACACACCTGCCAAATCGAACAACTGGGGAAAGACAATATCAACGGATTTCATTGCTCCGTGAACTACACGCTCTAACGTAGAGCGTCGAAATCTCTTTGATTAATTTATATTTTAAAAAGTTCCATCTTCCAGATGAACCTTTTTAAAAAGATTAAACATAATGGGCAAAAATAACAATATCTTAGAACTCTCTCTCTCTCTCAAAGATCTATGCCTGAAGAGGAACTGGAGATCAACAGGTTTCAGTTTCTGAATCTTCTCTTCTTCTTACTTGATTATGTGAAACTCAAACTTTTTAAAAAATTGTAACTTTATTATGTGTATTAGAAGCTCAAAAATGGAACATTAGTGTTTAATCAAGATATATCATAATTCTTTTTCTTCTTCTTAATTACTTATAGAAACATAGATATAAAGGATAATTGATTATTTAATCTGGTTTTATTCTGCTGCAGTGGATTATTGAATTATTATGTTGGTTTTAACTTATTTAATAATTGAGATTTAGTGCGTGTTATTGGTTATAAGATTTGAATGGATTTGGAAATTCGAGTGAAATAAGATGTTATAGGATTAATGATTTTAAAGTTTTTTTTGAAATAATGTGTTATTGGTTTAATGATTTGTAAATACTAGTCGAAATCCAGTGTTATTCGTTGAATGATTTGATATTGAATTTTAAATTCTACTTTGTATTTTAATGGATTTCAAAGGATTTCAAGATTAAAAACTATAGAAAAACAAATTCAAACATAAATGATGAAATTTCAAAATCCATAAATTTTCAAATTTTTATGGATTTATAAATTCATTAAAATACCATAACCAATAACACCTCTTTATAACTTTCCGTTCTTATTTATAAACACTAGTCAAGTTCAAGATCAATAAATTAAAATTCATATTATGACGATTAAGATCCACTATACATTTATCTTTATATTGAAATATAATATTATGCTTCTGTATTGGTTTCTTGCAGATTCCATTAATATATAATCAGTAGTAAAGTTATGTTGAAAATGGAAGCAGTAGAAGTGAGCAAGAAGAGGAAATTTCAGACAGATCAATCTGAGTTATCATTATTACCTTTGTCAAAACATACTTGTTTCAACAATATCTCTTGTTCTAACAATACAAATGGTATCTCAGAGCTTGATTCAGAGGATTCAATTGCTTATATGAACTCAAATTCTAAGGAATTTAGCAATGAGATTGAGATGAAAGAAGAATCATCTGGATCTTGCAATGTAGACAAGATGATGATGATGACATCTATCGAAAACCGTCTCAATTTCATTCAGAAACTAGAGGATTATTCAGAGAAAGATATTGAAAACATTCTTTATTTTCATGAAGAAGAAGAAGCAGAAGAAAGTAATAATAATAACACTACTAAATATGTTCTATCATCTGGGAGATGGACTGTTAACCAAGGTAAATTTAAACCGGTTGTTTTTGGTTTTGTTCATATCGATTTCGTAAACCGGGAAATTTCTAATTTACTTGGTTTTTTCATGTGTTTTCAGATTCATCTCATAATGACATAATGAAACCTACAATTGATCAAGAATTTGAGCAGTACTTCTCAACGCTAATGTTGTGACGAAATAATGTTAAAGCCTCAAAAACAAGATGTACATAGAACTCTACTGATTTTGTAATCTCTTCTCGTTTTGATTCTTATCAATCATTCCAAAGTGATCAGAGAAGGTTCCTTTTGAAATGTTTGTAAAATGGAAACAGATAATAGTTGTGGCAGATTCATGTCTACAAACATAAACGTTATACTCTCACTACAATGTTCATATTGAGTACGGATGGGCGTTCGGTTTTTAGTTCGGATTCGATTTGAATAATTTGGATTTTGGTTTATTAGTGGCATAGGGTTTACATTTGGAATTTGGGTTATTCGGATTCGGTCGGGTTATTTTAAAATTCGATTCGGATCCAGTTCGGGTCTATTCGGGTTTGGGTCGGTTTTTTCATTTTTATTAGGACCCGAAATAGAACCTAAAATCCAAAATATCCGTAAAAAATCCATATAATCCGAACAACCTAGCTAAAATCCAAGTTAATCAAATAAAACCTCAAAAATCAGACAAAAATCCATAAATATCGGAGTTACAATTACATATATAGATATATATATATATATACCGGTTTTTCGGTTATACTTTCGTGTTTCGGTTCAGATTTGGATTCGACTTTTCGGGTTAAGATATATAGAAACCGTTCGGATTATTTGGAAGAACGATTCGGTTTCGGTTTGAGTTTCCAATTTCGGTTTATATGCTGAGCCATAATATTGAGAACCTTTATAGACAGTAAACTAGGCCTGAATGTCAGTTTGTGTCTCACCTTCATTAGTGTAAGTTAATATAAATTCTCTGATGTGATTAAACTATATAGCCAAAGTTGTTACAACAAGATACACATATTCAGGAAACGTAAAATTCAAAATAATATTTACAAATATAGTAACAGAATATAGTATATTGTTTCAATCAGCAGTAGCAGCGTCAGGCTGGAGATCTGAATCAGTAGCATTCTGAGCTTCAGTGAGCTTGTGCTGGTAAAAGGGATAATAAGGATCTGAGTTTTTTAAAAAGTTGAATTTAGCATTATTGACATTACTAGCTTTAATCCTGTTTTCAAACTCCAATCCGTTTTTGCCAACAAATTGAGCCGTTTTCTCCACAATACTTTTGAGATCTGGAGGCGGAAGAATGATTCCGATACTCCTAGTGTGAGTCACTACAGATTCTGCTTGCAGCTCATTCTCTTCGACTGCTGGAGGAGCCTCCAATGGCGGTATCTGCGTCGAGTTTGACATTTTCTGCAATCAGGGCAAAAATAAACATTAACATCAAATTCTGACTTGGTTTTAAAAAGAGTAAATCAAAAGCGAGCGATGGTTTTGTTACCTGGTGATGGCTACGCGGAGAGATAACTAAGGTAAGGTGAAGCTTTGACAGAGGCGTCGTCTTGAGAGAAAGAGGCAATCGACGAAGAAGAAGACGCCAAACCCTAATTATAAAAGGTAATATTTTGTCTATTTTAACCCTGGATTTATTGGTTTAGTCAAATTGAACCAAGATTTAAACCAATATTTCACACAAATCCGGACTTACTTTTAGTTATGGATGGATATACATTGTTTTTTTTATCAACACTCTTTTTGCCGTCTGAATAGTAATTAAGGCCCAACAGGCTAATGTTCAATACAATGCTACAAACCGAAGCTTAACCAAGCTAAACCGGAAATTTAACAAAACGTTTCGGGTACTCAGTTTGGTTCGGTTTGGTCCTTTCGAACTTTGGGTAGTTCGTATATAGCCATTTAGGATCCATTCGGATATTTTTAAAGTTTGGTTCGGGTTCGGTTCGATTCCTAAATTTTTAATTCGATTCTTATTCGGTTTTGGTTATTTAGATATTAAATTTAGATATCTATTCGGGTAATTATTTCATTTTGTTTGGGTATTCATTCGGCTATTTCGGTTTCTATTTGATATTTGACTAAAAATATTTAATAAAAATAAAAATTATTTTTAATTAATAGTGTAATATAAATATAGGTATTTATTTTATTTGCATATTTAATAAAAATATATTTTATTTTTTGTAAAATTCGGTTAGTTCGGATAATTCGATTCGGTTCCCAAAATGTTGGTTCGTTTCAGGTTTAGTTACAGTTATTTGGACAATAAATTTTGATATCCATTCGAGTAATTTATAATTCGATTCTGGTTCGGAACCGAATATTTCGGTTCAGTTTCAATTTGGTTCTTCGGGTTTAGTTATTTTGCCCACCCTGATTAAAGGAACTTTAAAAGATAATCTTTTGATGTTCTTCGTAATGAACTCAAAACGTGTTACCACCGTTGCTAGTTCATCCTAGACCAAGAGGGCCAAGATCGAAGATGCAAGCAAAAGGGTCATGATTTAAATATAGCTAAAAAAAATCTAAATTTTCTGTTAAACGAACCTATTAAAATTAGGTATCTTTAGATATAATTTTCGTACTAATGTTTGGATCACGTAAAGTCGAACATATGATATGTTTCATACTAAATTTATGAAGAAGGGTCAAAAACATGCTTCCACGATCTTTGGTTGAATATTTTATTTAGTCTTTTTATATTAAAATTTTTTAAGATTGAAAAATTGAACGAACATGAAGAGATGTCTTACAAAGAGAAACACACGTCTTGACACTTTTCCTCCATAATTCCCGATTTGCCCTTTCTTCCATAACGAAATTATGATCCATCACCATCATCATCATCATCATCATCATCTCGTGTTTTCGTTTCTCCCTGATAAATTTTTCCGGCGAAATTTCTGAGAAAAAACCCCACACATTTCTGAAATTCTCTTCAATTTGGTATTATGAAGGAGGAAAATAGGTTAGATCGGAAGAGAACAATGACGATGGACTGGGCTGCATTAGGTGATTTTGAAGATGATGACGATAGATTCTTTGAAAGTCATGATCGGCTCTCTTCTGCTCTTACTTTTGATATGGCTGGTTCATCTTCTGACGAAGATGAAGATTTCGACGACTGTCGAATCTCGTTTTCTTCTGCCGTCTCTTCGTTAACATCCGTTTCAAACGCTTCTAGAAATTTCCGTAAGTCGGCGATGTCTCCTGATTACGATATTTGGATGGCAGCGCCTGGATCAATCTCCGAGCGCCGTCGTCGTCTCCTCCATGGAATGGGTCTCGCTAGCAATAAAGACATAATGGGAGCTGTTTCAATCCGTCGTGTTGTCTCAAACGCTGCCGTTTTAAGCAACGGTGAAGATAATAAGAAGAAGAAGAAGAAGAAGAAAGAGAACGGTGAGATTGAAGCTAAAAACATCGTTCATAGCGAAGAAGAGCTTCGTAATCACGATCAATCTCCTTTAGTCCCTGTTATGCTTGCTAGGTCAAGATCAGAATCAGATATTGAGAGATTTTTGATAGAGAGACGAAGAAAAGAAGAGATTCTCGGGAAAATCTCAAAGCAACGTCTCACAAGAACATCATCAACAATCGGAGTTACAAGAACAAGAATCTGTGAGTATCAATCTCCGATTCAAAACTCACCTGCGATTTCTCGAACCTCTGATACAAAGCTTGGTGCGTTTTTCTTGATCAAGAATCTTGATACAGGTAAAGAATTTGTAGTAAACGAATATGATGAAGATGGAATGTGGAATAGACTTAGTGATTTACAAACAGGGAAGCAATTAACATTAGAGGAATTTGAGAAATGTGTTGGATATTCACCTGTTGTTAAAGAGCTTATGCGTAGAGAGAATGTGAATAGGATCAATTACGAACCTAATTTCATAGATCTTCGGAAATTCAATTCGTATTTGTCGAAAAGTGTGAGGCTAAGTAAGAGAAGAGGAGCTGCATTGTTGAAGAACATTAAAGGTGTAGCTCATTCTATGAGTTTAAGAGTTGGAGATAATAAAGATGATGGAAGTACCGATAGTCCGAAAAAATCGAAAGATTCTAAACATAACAAAGCTAATCAATGGGTTAAAGTTAGACCAACAGGTAAGTCTTATAAAGAGTTAAGTGCTTTACATATGTGTCAAGAGATTCAAGCTCATGAAGGTGCGGTTTGGACTATTAAGTTTAGTCCTGATGCTCATTATCTTGCGAGCGGAGGACAGGACCGAGTCATTCATGTATGGGAAGTTCAAGAATGTGAACTTATGTCTATTAATGAAGGAAGTCTCACTCCAGTTCATCCTTCATTTTCTGATTCTGTCGAAAGATCTTATACCGGTAACGAGATAAGTGTAATAGATAAGAAGAAGAAAGGAAAAGGAAGAAACAATCAAATTCCGGAATATGTTCATGTTCCTGAAACTGTTTTCTCCTTTTCGGAGAAGCCTGTGTGTTCTTTTAAAGGACATTTAGATGAGATTTTGGATTTGTCATGGTCTAAATCGCAGCTTCTTCTTTCGTCTTCAATGGATAAAACTGTCAGGTTATGGGATTTAGAAACTAGAACATGTCTGAAACTGTTTGCTCACAATGACTATGGTGAGTCTCACATTTTGTTCATTCGTTCTTTCGCATTTGGGTATGGTTTTTGTGACTATTGTCTGTTTGATTCAACAGTGACATGTATTCAGTTCAATCCAATGGATGAAAATTACTTCATAAGTGGTTCACTTGATGCTAAGATAAGGATATGGAGTATACAAGATCGACACGTTGTAGAGTGGAGTGATCTTCATGAAATGGTTACTGCAGCTTGCTATACTCCAGACGGTCAGGTATATAACTCTCTGTTTTTCCGCAAACTCCGATCCATTACGGTTTGTTTGATGATGGTTTGTTATTGGATTTGAAGGGTGCACTTATTGGATCACATAAAGGAATTTGTCGTGCTTACGATACAGAAGGTTCTTCTTTCGATTCAAAACATCATTTATCCGAAATTTGAGTACTGTTTTTGATTCTTTCTTTTTCTCTGTAGAACAGATTGTAAACTGAATCAGACTTATCAAACTGATGTTCAAAGCAATAAGAAGTCGCAAGCGAAAAGGAAGATCACTAGTTTTCAGGTACGAAAACCAAATCTCATCGCTAAAACTTTGAATACAGACCAGTAATTATGTATATACATTACAGTTTTCTCCTGTGAATCCATCCGAAGTTCTTGTTACATCCGCTGATTCACGGATTAGAATCTTAGACGGTTCTGAAGTTATTCACAAATTCAAAGGTAACAAACAAACCAGCTTTGATCGTTATTGACATGAATCTAACAACACAAATTGACACAGGTTTTAGAAACACAAACAGCCAAATCTCTGCTTCGTATAGCCAAGATGGTAAATACATAATCTGCGCGAGCGAAGACTCTCAAGTTTATCTTTGGAAAAGCGATAGTAACCGAACTTCGAAATCAGCAGTGACGACTCAATCACACGAACATTTTCAATGTAAAGATGTATCAGCCGCTGTTCCTTGGCACGGTCATGTTAGAGGCGAGCCACCACCGGTTCAAATTCACTCAAAACGTCACTCAAAACGTATATCAACTTCGAGCCAGCTCACAGACTCACCAACAAGAGATGAAACCTCAGAGGTAACACCAGGTACGTCGAATCGGAACAAGAAACAAGGATTACCTCCAGTCCCTAAGAAAACCGCGGCACAACAGAGTCCGCGGAAACAACCAGAGGATGAGGTAGGACGGGAGATAGGAAGCAGCGATTCGTTTCGGTCGAGTATGAACAGTTCGGAACAGCATTCGTCAAGGTTTGGTGAATCTCCGTCTATAAACACGTCGTCAAGGTCGTGGTCGTGGTTCGATGGAGGAGGTCACGGTCCACAAACGATACAGCCGACGGCTTGGGGAATGGTGATTGTAACGGCTTCGATTACCGGTGAGATCAGATCATATCAAAATTTTGGGTTACCGAGAAGAATTGGTCGCCAAACTACTCTGTTTTGAAGTTCAAAAGAATGAAAATTTGGTGTTTATTTTTTTGTTGTTGATTGTTTATGATGATGTATGTTGTTGCTTGTAGAGTACGTAAAAAGAAAACCTAACAACCGTCTTTAGTGTTGAGAGTCTTTCTCGACGTTTAAAATATTGAGTTGTATTGACACAAAGAAAAGGTTTGTGTAGTTCTCTGTCCAAATAGAATTCAGAATTAATTTGTTCGACTTTTTTTCTTATTTCTTTTTACAATCTTATAAATACAAAAAAGAAAAAGGTAACAGAAGAGCCTATGTTTTTTCTTTTAAAACTCTGGATTACAACAAATATGCTTTTAATACTCTGATTTCTAATTATACAGAATGGGGGTGCATAGCGAGAATTTTAAAAAATTGATTTGTCTAAAAAAACTATATGGTTAAATGTGTTTATGCTGGAGGAATCTTGAGAGTGATCTTCTCTTTGGTTTTGCTCCTGGAGCATGCAGGTGGTATGGAGTAAGATTATCAGTTTTAGTGGGTAGATTGATTCTTCTTCCTGCTGCTTCTGAAAGTCACGATCTTTTCTTGCTTTTTTCAAAATTTTTGTTTGTTTCCAAAGTTGTATCTTTGTGTTTTACTTTTGGTTCCCGTTGTTTCGGGCATTGTCTCGTGAAATTTTGAGTTACTTCAATCAAAATTTGCGAGTTTAGTTTCCTGAAATTTCGAGCTAGCTTAAGCAAAATTTGCGAGCTTAGTTTGTTCTATCGTTGTAATCTCATCCGGTTTTCTCTTTCAATAATAAAGACGACAAAAAATAATAATATTAGAAAATGACAAGGTGACACAACTCATTAAACATTTTTTATGACCTCTAATCATTTGTCATATATTCACATGTTTCTTTTGCTCAGAGTTGGTCGCAACTCGCATATCAATAACTATGTTCACCTCATATATGTGAAGAATGCATTTACACTAGACTTTGGTTCTGTATTAGAAACAAGATAACATTGATAGTCATATAAGTATGAAGGAGGATTAACCTTTCTGTGAGATCTGCCCATGTTTTCATTTGAAGATGTGACCAAAGATTGACTGTCAGAAAGCACAGGAAAAGAAACTGTAGAATCAGTGGATGAATGAGCAGGAGAAGAATGAACATGAGAAGATGGTAAAGGAGGAAAAGAAACATGACTAGGAATTGAATCAAGAATTGGTAAAGGAAGAATAAGACTTGAAAAGATGTCTTTGAAAAGAGATTGATTATCTGAAGTATGAAAAGGAAGTACGTCTTCATGAAATATTACATTTATGGAAATGGTAACAACTTGAGATTCCAAATTCAGTACCTTATATGCTTTGTAGCCAGGAGGATATCCTATGAACACGGAAGATGTAGCTCTTGGAGTGAATTTAGTTCGATCTTTAGGAAGAGTGTAAGCATAACAAAGACATCCAAAGGCTTTAATAGGGCCACACGTTTATTTTTTGGTTCGGTTTCGGTTCGGATAATTCGAATTTCAGATAATTCGGTTATGAGCATATAGGAACCGTTCGAGTTATTTAAAAATTCGGTTCGGATCCATTTAGGTTCAGATCGGTTTTTTCTTTTTTACTAGGACCCGAAATGGAATCGTAACTCCAATATATCCGTAAAAAATCCAAATTATCCGAACAAATTAGCTAAAATCCAAGTTAATCGAATCAAAAATCCAAAATATCAGACAAAAACCCATAAATATCCTAGTTACCTTACTAAAACCTATTTTTCTACCTAAAATTCTAACTATTTGATCACAATTATATATATATATATATATAGTCATATACATACGAATGTTTTGTTATACTTTCGGTTCGGTTCGGGTTCGGATTCGGTTTTTCGGATTGAGATACATAGGAACCGTTCAGATAATTTGGAAGAACTTTTTGGTTTTGGTTTTGGTTTTGGTTTTTTCGGTTGTGTTTCGGTTTGGATTTCGAGTTTTGGTTTATATGCCCAGCCCTAGGCTTTAAGATGAGAATAAGAGGGTTGTTTGTTGTGTAAAAGCTTAAAATGTGACTTGTTATGAAGAAGAGGAGAAGGAGTACGGTTGATCAAGTAGATGGTTGTATGAATACAATCACTCCAAAAATAAAAAAGGAGATTATATTGAAAAAGAAGAGATCTTGCCACATTAAGAATATGTTGATGCTTCCTTTCAACAACTGATTTTTTTCGAGGAGTATCAATACAACAAAAGTAATTAATGATACCTTTAGCTTTGATGAGATCTCGAAACTTCAATTCAGTATCATTATCGACCTTATAGCTTTGACTCTTGCATCATACTAAGTTTCAACCATTATTAAAAATTCAGAAACAGCTGGACAACATCACGTTTGGTTTTTAAAAGATAAATCCAAGTTACCCTTTTTGAATCATCAACATAGTTAGAAAATTCTCAAAACCTTCAACAGAAGTAGTTGAAAAGGAATCCAAACATCAAGATGAAAAAATAAAAAAATTCAGGTGAAAGATTATTATTAAAAATAAATGCCTTTGTTTTGCTAAATGACAATTTTTGCAATGCATAGAATCATTGAAATTCAATTTAGAAAGAGACAAATCAGTTGAAAGAGTTTGTAATTTTAAAAAAGAAGGATGGCCATAAAAAAACTTGAATCCAAATTGATGTAGCCTATGAAAGTAGATGATGATGCATAGAGCCATTGAGAATGTGATTAGGTATTGAGATCAAGAAAATAGAGTTTGTTATGAAGTTTACCCCTCCCAATCATCCAACCCTCAATAAACTCCTGAAGAAGACAAAAAAAGTAGAATAAAAAGTTACTGAACATGTGGAATTATATAACAAAGAGTTAACAATAATAAGGTTGAGATGAAAAGATGGAACATAAAGAAAATTGAGAAGAAGTAAGGGTTCTAATAGTTTAATAGTTCCTCACTGAGTTATATTGATGTGAGAACCATTAAGAAGAGTCACAATCATGCATGTTAGAAACATGATTAAGAGTTGAGAACATGAACATATTGTAGCAGATGTGTAAGGAAGCACTTTTAATCTATAATCCAAAAGTGAAAAGAAGTTTGTTGATAGACATTGAAAAGAGGAAAAGAGTTACTAGGTGAAATGGTATTAACATCACTTTTATCAGTAATTGTTGGCAATGAAGACTAAACTTGAGAAGAAAGCTCATTCACAAGTTGATTAACTTGATCAGGAGTAAACTATGGTAGATCTTTGGAGAGGTGATATTGATCATGAACTAATAAATAATTAGTAGTAATCACATTAGCAACCATATTTTATGTGTAGAGGTCCTTGAGTCATGAGTTTTATTGTTTTGATCAAAAGGCTTGTTGTAATTGCGATTTTGATCTTGAAATTTGTTGGTATTAGTCTTGTATCCAGGAGGACAACCATGTAATTTGTAACATCTATTAACCATACGACCTTGCATTCCACAATGTGTACACAATGGTATTGGTTTGAATTTATATCCATTGTTATGAACTACAACAACAATTTCTTCATGAGAGTTTTGTGATTCTACAGAAGAAGTGGCTTGAAATACCACTGAATGTGACTGAGCTGTTTGCTTGAACAAAAATTGATTTCATGTTGAATCACGAGATTAAAGGTTTTTCCCACGTCAGGTAAATGATCCAGCATGATTATATGTGCTCTAATAGCTTCATAAGACTCATTCATTCCAAACAGAAATTTACGAACAATGTATCTTGCGAAAATTTGATGCCACTAAGCATCTACATCACACAGACCATTAATGCATTTTCAGGTTGGATTAGCTTGAGTCATCTTTGCATCTAGACCAAGCTAATTCATTTGGATCTCCTTTTTCAGGTTTCTTGATATTACATTCAACAAATCCGAGCTTGTTTCTTCCATTGAAGGTCATTCGTATCGATTACTCCCAAGAATTGTAATATGCCGCACCAGAAAAATGATTGGAAACAAGAGTTAATGATGAATGGTCGTAACCTCCAAGATAGTAAGGATTCTCAGAATAATCACGATTAGACACTATTTTCAAGAAGAAACATATTGCAGAATAACAATTTCTTGTGAAGAGAGAAGAACTAAGGAAGAAGAAAACAAAAAATAGAAAGAGAAATCATAAATCGAATAAAGAGAATGGTGAAATTAATCACCGATTGAAGAATGATTCCGGATCGTGAAATACTCGTTTGCAGAAACTGAAGAACAAACTGACTCTTAATTGATTGTTTTTAATCTAATACAAATGTTAATGACTATAAATTTTATTTTGAACCGGCCTAATACCACACATACCTAGAAAAATCTTGGATCAAATACAAAATTTCCTAAACAGTCATCGAATAAAGTGGTGATAATCGTTATTTACTTGTTCGATATAGCAAAATCATAATAATATATAGTCCGATATAAAAAAATCAGAATGATACAAATACATATTTAGCTTTGAGCATGATTTATTAAAGATACGTTTATCTTAGATATGCCAGCGACAGAAAAACGGGTTCAAATGTAGATAATTTACAACTTTAACTTCTTCTTTCACTAAAACTTTAACTTTTTGTATAATATATTTCCTAATATTGGATAAGTTGAATAAAAAGATTTGCCAAATTGACGATAAACCTAAATTTCTATTTAGTCAGAAAAGTGCGTCGTTTTAGTCCACGGTTGAGCAAAGAAGAATTCGTTCAAATTTGAACATGTAACGTAACACTATTATTATCTATTTTAAAAAACAATCGAATGAATTCATAACTTATAACAAAAAGAGACATACACTCTTGAAGAAGACAAAAAAGTAGAATATAAAGTTTATTGATTCTCATTCTTGTTAATGTCATCCTCTTTCTCGTTGGAGTCAATCCCTACAAAAAAATTAAAATTAACACCAAATTTAAATGAAACACTAACAATGTCTGATCATAATAAAAAGAAAATAAAAAAAATGTTTTACCTTTTTTATTCCATAAATAGAATCAGAAGGAACATCAACTTCTAACTTCACATTCTCCTCAATTTTCTTTTGACTGGTTTTCTTAGCATCAGAACTTTTCACCTTCCTCTTCTATGTTTTCTTCTATGCAACTACTTTGGTTTCTCAAGTTTCTTTTTGTTCAAGAGTTGGATCATTTGTCATCTTTGTCTTTTTATCAACCAACTTATTATCCATTAGTTATCTTTGGCAATCCTGGTCACATCAACAAATATAAACCAATCATCATTGTTGCCCTCTAAATCCTAATTGACAATCATAGAATTTGACAAGTGATAATAATTTCCATCACATTCAACCTAAAAAAAATAAAAATACTACTTCTTAGTTTTCAAAATTTTTGTTACTAAAACAAAACTATACATATAAACAACATGTACACATTATACATTCAATGCAAAATGATAATGTCTCCAATTTGTGAAAAACATTTTATATGCTCCTGATATAATTTTTCTATTAATATATAGTAAAAAAGACAAATATTTTTAGCAAAAAATAAAGTTCTACTTTACGTACAAGCATTTTTTTACCTTTAAAATCAGAAACAATTTCATCCTTCTGAAGAAGAACAACGAGATGAGTGTCTAAGGTTGTGGTCAAAAACACACATTGGATTCAATCATCCAACCCTGAATATACTCCTGAAGAAGACAAAAAAGTAGAATAGAAAGTTACTGAAACTGTGGAATTATATAACAAAGAATTAACACTAATAAAGTTGAGATGAAAAGATGGAACATAGAGAAAATCGAGAATAAGTAAGTGTCATGATAGTTTGATAGTTCCGGACTGAGGTATATTGATGTGAGAACCATCAGAAAGAGTTACAATCATGTTAGAAACATGATTAAGAATTGAAAACATGGACATATTGCAGCAAATGTGTGAGGAAGCACATGATTCTATGATCCAAGAGTGAAAAGAAGTTTGTTAATAGACATTGAAAAAAAGAAAAGAGTTACCAAATGAATTGGTATTAACATCACCTTTATCAGTAATTGTTGGCAATGAAGAATGAACTTGAGAAGAAAGCTCATTCACAAGTTGATTAACTTGATCATGAGTAAACAGTGGCAGAGGGAAATAAGGTGATATTGATCATGAACTAATGAACAATGAACTAGGGATATATTGATCATGAACTAATGAATTAGTAGTAATCACATTTGAAACCATATTTTTTGTGTAGAGGTCCTTGAATCTTGAGTTTTATTGTTTTGATCAAAAGGCTTGTCGTAATTGCAATTTGATCTTGAAATTTGTTGATATTAGTCTTGTATACAGGAGGACAACCATATAATTTTTAAAATATATTAACCATATGACCTTACATTCCAAAATGTGTATGTGATGGTCTTGGTTTCAATTTATGTCCATTGTTATGAACTGCAACAACAATTTCTTCATGAGAGTTTTGTGATTCTATATATGAAGTGGCTAGAAATACCACTAATTGTGATTGATGTGTTTGGTTGAACAAAGATTGATGTTCATGTTGAATCATGAGATAAAAGGTTTTCTCCAGGTTAGGTAAAGGATCTAGTATGATTATCTGTGTTCTGATAGCTTCATAAGACTCATTCAATCCAAACAGAAATTTGCAAACAGTGCCTCTTTCAAAAATCTGATGCCACTGAGCATCTACATCACACAAACAATTAGTGCATTTATAGGTTGGATTAGCTTAAGTCATCTTTATTTCTTCCCATATTGTAACTAATCTATTGTAGTAAGTATCTACATCCAAAGATCCTTGACGTAACCGATGTTATTGCTGCTCAAGATAATACAACCTTGGTGAACTATTCTGCTTAAATTATTTTCCCTGATTATTCCAAATTTCATCTGCAGTTTTAACAAACATAATACTCTGCCCAATTGATTTCGAAATTGAGTTCATAATCCAAGATATAACTACATAATTGTAACTAGACCAAAGAAATTCATTTGGATCTCCTTTTCAGGCTTCTTGATAGTACCTTCAACAAATCCGAGTTTGTTTCTACCAGTCAAGGTCATTCGCATAAATTTCTCCCAAGAATTGTAATATGACGCACCAGAGAAACGATCTGAAACAAGATTGAATGATGAGTGGTCGTTACCTCCAAGATAATAGTAAGGATTCTCATAAGAATCACGATCAGACTCCATTTTCAAGAAGAAAAAGATTGCATAAGAACATATTCAGGTGAAAATAGAAGAACAGAGGAAGAAGAAAATATAAATAGAAAGAGAAAAAGGAAATCAAATGAAAAGATATGAAATCAATCATCGATTGAAGAATGATTCCATATCGTGAAAGACTCATTCACAGAAACTGGAGAGCAAAACAAGGCAGAAATTATCTCTCTGATACCATATCAAATGAACTTTAGCTCAAACAAATAAAAAGAATATTTATTCATCATTAATTTAAATGTACAAGTATGATCAATATATATAAGCTCATTGTTAACTAACAAAATTTGTAACTAATTCTTAACTAACAAAATGACCGTTATTAATCTAATACAAATGTTATAAATTTTATTTTGGAATGGCCCTAACACCACACACACCTAGAAAAATCGTGGATCAAGTAAAAATTTTCCTAAACAGCCATCGAATGAAGTGGTGAAAATCATTATTTACTAGTCCGGTATAGAAAAATCATAATAATATATAGTTTGATATAGCAAAATCAGAATGAACCAAATATATATTTAAAGATATGTCTATGTTAGACATGGCAACGACAAAAGAACGAGTTCAAAGGTAAATATTATAAAACTTTAACTTCTTTTTTTCCATTAAAACTTTAAATTTTGTGCATAATATATTGTCTAATGTTAGATAAGTTGTATAAAAATATTTTTCAAATTGACGATAAACCTCAATTTCTATTTAATCAGAAAAGTGCATCGATTTAGGTCCATGGTTGAGCAAAGAAACTTTCGTTCAAATTTGAACACATATATGTAACTATGTTTTTATCTATTTTTAAAAACAGCCGAATGGATTAATAAATTTTAACGAAGAGAGAGATACACTCCTGATGAAGAAAAAAAAGTAGAATAGAAAGTTTATTGATTCTCATTTTTGTTAATGTCATCATCTTTCTCACTCGAGTCAAATTCGTACAAAACAATATTTAAAATTAACATCAAATATAAATGAAATACTAACAACGTCTGAACATAATAAAAAGAAAACAAAACAATTTTTTTACCTTTTCCCATTCCACAAATAGAATTAGAAGGAACATCAACCTCTAACATCACATTCTCCTCAGTTTTCTTTCGACTTTTTTTCATAGCATCATAACTTTTCACCTTCCTCGTCTTTGTTTTCTTCTTTGCAACTAGTTTGGTTTCTCGAGCTTCTTCTTGTTCAAAAGTTGGATCATTTGTCATCTCTGTCTTTTTATAGCCAACTCATTATCCATTAGTTGACCTTTGGCTACTCTTTCCGCATCGGAAAATATAAACCAACCGTCATTTCTGCCCTCAAAAGCCTTATTGATTTTCATAGAATTTGACAAGTGACAATAATTTACATCACATTCAACCTAAAAAATAAAAAAATACTACTCCTTAGTTTTTAAAATTTTTGTTAGTAAAATAAAACTATACATATGAAGAAACAACATGTAAACATTGTACCTTCAGTATAGAAATGGTAATGTCTCCAATTTGTGAAAAACATTCTGACATAATTTTTCTATCAATAGAAAAAAAGACAAACTCTTTTTTAGAAAAGTAACATAACCAAATAAAGTTCTACTTTACGTACGAGCAATTTTTACCTCTAAAATCACAATCAATTTCATATTTGTGAGGGAGAACAACGAGATAAGTGTCAAAGATTGTGGTCACAAACACACATTGAATCCAATCATCCAACCTTGAATATACTCCTGAAAAAGACAAAAAAGTAGAATAGAAAGTTATTGAACATGTGGAATTATATAACAAAGAGCTAACACTAATAAGGTTGAGATGAAAAGATTGAACATAGAGAACATCGAGAAGAAATAAGTGTTCTGATAGTTTGATAGTCCCCCACTGAGTTATATTGATATGAGAACCATCAGGGAGAGTCACAATCATGTTAGAAACATGATTAAGAGTTGAAAACATGGACATATTGCAACAGATGTGTGAGGAAGAATTTGAATCTATGATCCAAGAGTGAAAATAAGTTTGTTGATAGGAATTGAAAAGAGGAAAACAATTACCTAATGAATTGGTATTAACATCCCCTTTATCAGTAATTGTTGACAATGGATACTGAACTTGAGAAGAAAGTTGTTTCACAAGTTGATTAACTTGATCATGAGTAAATTGTGTCAGCGCTTTGGAAACAAGGTGATACGGATCCTGAACTAATGGTTTAGTAGTAATCGCATTAGCAATCTTTTATTCTATGTAAAGGTCGCTGAGTCCTGAGTTTTATTGTTTTGATCAAAAGGCTTGCTGTAATTGCGATTTTGATCTTGAAATATGTTGATGTTACTCTTGCATCCAGGTGGATAACCATGTAATTTGTAACATCTATTAATCAAATGATCTTGCATTACACAATATGTACAAAATGTACTTGGTTTGAATTTCTGTTTTGAACTGCAACAATAATTTCTTCATGAGAGATTTTTGATTCTACATATGAAGTGGCATGAAATACCATTGATTATGACTGAGGTGTTTGCTTGAACAAAGATTGATGTTCATGTTGAATCACGAGATTAAAGGTTTTCTCCAGGTCAGTTAAAGGATCCAGCATAATTATATGTGCTCTGACTACTTCATAAGACTCATTCATTCCAAACATAAATTTACGAACAATGCCTCTTTCAAAAATCTGATGCCACTGAGCAACAACATCACACGAACAATTAGTCCACTTACATGTTGGATTAGCTTGAGTCATTTTAATTCTTCCATATTGTAACTGATCTATTGTAGTAAGTATCTACATCCAAAAATCCTTGACATAAGTGATGTAATTACTGCTCAACATGATATAACCTTGGTGAACTATTTTGCTTAAATATTTTTTCCAGATTATTCCAAATTTTAGGAGCAATTCTAATAAACAGAATATTCTGCCCAATTGATTTCGTAACCGAGTTCATAATCCAATATCAAACTACATCATTGAATCTAGACCAAGCTAATTCATTTGGATCTCCTTTTCAGGTTTCTTGATAGTACCTTCAACAAATCCGAGCTTGTTTCTTTCATTCAAGGCCATTTGCATCTATTGCTCCCAAGAATTGTAATATGTCACACCAAACAAACGATCGAAAACAAGAGTCAATGATGAATTATCACCTCCAAGATAAAAAGGATTTTTCATAAGAATCATGATTATACGCCATGTTCAAGAAGAAACAGATTGCAGAAGAACATATTCAGGTGAAGAGACAAGAACAGAAGAAGAAGAAGAGAGCATAAATAGAAGAGAATTCATAAATAAAATGAAGGAAATGATGAAATCAATCACCAGTGTAATAATGAATCTAGATCGTGAAAGACTCATTTGCAGAAACTGAAGAGCAAAACAAGGTGGAAATTATCATTCTGATACCATATCAAATGAACTTTAGCTCAAACAAATGAAAAAAATCTTTATTTAACATTAATTCAAATGCACAAGTATGATACATATATATATATATATATATATATATAAATAAATATAAGTTCATTGTTAACTAACAGACTTTGTAAGTGACTCTTAACTAACAAAATGACTGTTATTAATCTAATACAAATGTTAAGGAGTATAACTTTTATTTTGGACCGGCCCTTATACCACACACCTAGCCAAATCTTGGATCAAATAAAAAATTGCCAAAACAACCATCGAATGAAATGGTGAAAATCGTTACTTACTAGTCTGATATAGCAAAATCATAGTAATATACAGTCCGGTATAACAAAATCATAATGATCCAAATATATATTTAGCCTTGAGCACAATTATTAAAGATACTTCTATGTTAGACATGGCATACAGAGGAACGAGTTCAAGGGTAAATATTTTAAAACTTTGACTTCTTTTGTTTCACTAAAACTTTAACTTTCGTGTATAATATATTGCCTTATTTTGGATAAATAGTATAAAAATATTTTTCAAATTGACGATAAATCTCAATTTCTATTTAATCAGAAAAGTGCATCGCTTTAGGTCCATGGTTGAGCAAAGAAACTTTTGTTCAAATTTGAACACGTATATGTAACTATGTTTTTATCTATTTTTAAAAACAGTCAAATGGATTAATAAATTTTAACGAAGAGAGAGATACACTCGTGATGAAGAAAAAAAAATTAGAATAGAAAGTTTATTGATTCTCATTTTTGTTAATGTCATCATCTTTCTCACTCGAGTCAAATTCGTACAAAACAATATTTAAAATTAACATCAAATATAAATGAAATACTAACAATGTCTTAACATAATAAAAAGAAAATAATTTTTTTTTTTACCTTTTCCCATTCCACAAATAGAATCAGAAGGAACATCAACCTCTAACATCACATTCTCCTCAGTTTTCTTTCGACTGTTTTTCATAGCATCATAACCTTTCACCTTCCTCTTCTTTGTTTTCTTCCATGCAACTACTTTGGTTTCTCGAGCTTCTTCTTGTTCAAAAGTTTGATCATTTGTCATCTTTGTCTTTTAATCAGCCAACTCGGTATCCATTAGTAGACATTTGGAAACTCTTTCCGCATCGGCAAATATAAACCAATCGTCATTTCTGCCCTCAAAAGTCTTATTGACTTTCATAGAATTTGACAAGTGACAATAATTTACATCAAATTCAACCTAAAAAATAAAAAATACTATTGCTTAGTTTTTAAAATTTTTGTTATTAAAACAAAACTATACATATGAAGAGACAACATGTAAACATTATACCTTTAATGCAGAAATGGTAATATCTCCAATTTGTGAAAAATATTTTATATGCTCCTGACATAATTTGTCTATCAATAGGAAAAAAAGACACACTCTTTTTTAGGAAAGTAACATAACCAAAATAAAGTTTTACTTTACGTACGAGCATTTTATACCTTTAAAATCAGAAAAATTTTCATCTTTGTGAAGGAGAACAACGAGATCAGTGTCTAAGGTTGTGGTCACAAGCACACATTGAATTCAATCATCTAACCTTGAATATACTCCTAAAGAATACAAAAAAATAGAATAGAAAGATACTGAACATGTGGAATTATATAACAAAGAGCTAACACTAATAAGGTTAAGATGAAAAGATGGAACATAGAGAACATCGAGAAGAAATAAGTGTTCTAATATTTTGATAGTTCCTAACTGAGTTATATTGATGTGAGAACCATCAGGAAGAGTCACAATCATGTTATAAACATGATTAAGAGTTGAAAACATGGACATATTGCAGCAGATGTGTGAGGAAGCACTTGAATCTATGATCCAAGAATGAAACGAAGTTTGTTGAAAGGCATTGAAAAGAGGAAAAGAGTTACCATATGAAAATGTATTGATATCCCCTTTATTAGTAATTCTTGGCAATGAAAACTAAACTCAAAAAGAAAGCTGATTTGATTAACTTGATCAAGAGTAAATTATGCCAAATTTTTGGAAACAAGGTGCTACTGATCATGAACTAATGGATTAGTAATAATCACAATAGCAAGCATATTTTCTGTGTAGAGGTCTTCGAGTCTTGAGTTTTATTGTTTTGATCAAAAGGCTTGTTGTAAATGCGATTTTGATCTTGAAATATGTTGTTATTAGTCTTGTATCCAGGAGGATAACCATGTAATTTGTAACATCTATTAACTATACGACCTTGCATTCAAAAATGAGTACACAATTGTCTTGGTTTGAATTTGTGTCCATTGTTATGAACTGCAACCACAATTACTTCTTGAGAGTTTTGTGATTCTACAAATGAAGTGTCTTAAAATACCACTGATTGTGACTGAGGTGTTTGCTTGAACAAAAATTGATGTTCATGTTGAATCACGAGATTAAAGGTTTTCTACATGTCAGGCATAGGATCCAACATGATTATTTGTGCTCTAATACCTTCATAAGACTCATTCCATCCAAACAGAAATTTACGAACAATGCCTCTTTCAAAAATCTGATGCCACTAAGCATCTACATCACACAAACAATTAGTGCATTTACATGTTAGATTAGCTTGAGTCATCTTTAATTCTTCCCAGATTGTAACCGATCTATTGTAGTAAGTATCTACATCCAAAAATCTTTGACGTAACTGATGTAATTGCTGCTCAACAAGATATAACATTGTTGAATTATTTTGCTTAATTTTTTTTCCCAAATTATTCCAAATTTTATGAGTAGTTTTAACAAACAGGATACTATGCCTAATTGATTTCTAAACTGAGTTCATAATCCAAGATCTAACTACATCATTGCATCTAGACCAAGCTAGTTCATTTGGATCTCATCTTTTCAGGTTTCTTAATAGTACCTTTGACAAATATGAGCTTGTTTCTTCCATTCAACGCCATTCGCATTGATTGCTCCCAAGATTTTTAATTTTTCACACCAGACAAACGATCGAAAAAAGAGTCAATGATGAATGGTCGTTACCTCCAACATAGTAAGGATTCTCATAAGAATCACGATTAGACGCCATTTTCAAGAAGAAATAGATTGCAAAAGATCATATTTAGGTGAAGATAGAAGAATTGAGGAAGAAAAAAACAAAAATAGAAAGAGAAATCGGAAATCGGAAATCGAATAAAGAGAATGATGAAATCCATCACCGATTGAAGAATGATTCCAGATCATGAAATACTCAATCGTAGAAACTGAAGAGCAAAACAAGACGGAAATTATCTCTCTGATACCATATCAAATGAACTTCAGCTCAAACAAATAAAAAGAATCTTTATCCATCATTAATTCAAATGTACAAGTATGATCAATATATATACACTGTTAACTAACGGACTTTGTAATTGATAGTTATTAATATAATACAAATGTAAAGGACTATAACTTTTATTTTGGACCGACCCTAAAATCACACACACCTAGGAAAATCTTGGATCAAGTAAAATATTCTCTAAACAACCATCAAATGAAGTGGTGAAAATCGTTATTTCGTAGTCTGGTATAGCAAAATCATAGTAATATATAGTCTGGTATAACAAAATCCGAATGATCCAAATATATATTTAGCTTTGAACAGAATTTATTAAAGATACTTCTATGTTAGACATGGCAGCGACAGAGGAACGAATTCAAGGGTAAATATTTTAAAACTTTCACTTCTTTTGTTTTACTAAAACTTTAACTTTTGGGTATAATATATTGCATAATTTTGGATAAGTTGTATAAATATATTTGTCAAATTGACGATAAACCTCAATTTCTATTTAGTCAGAAAAGTGCATCGTTTTAGTTCCACGGTTGATCAAAGAAAATTTGGTTCAAATTTGAACACGTAATGTGACTGTACTTTTATCTATTTTTGAAAACTGTCGAATGGATTAATAACTTTTAACTAAAAGAGACATATACTCCTGAAGAAGAAAAAAAAGTAGAATAGAAAGTTAATTGATTCTCATTCTTGTTAATGTCATCCTCTTTCTCAAAGGAGTCAATTCGTACAAAACAATATTTAAATTTAACACCAAATATAAATGAAACACTAACAATGTCTGATCATAATAATATGAAAAAAAAAAATGTTTTACCTTTTCCTATTCCACAAATAGAATTAGAAGGAACATTAACCTCTAACAACACTCTCTCCTCAATTTTCTTTCGACTTCTTTTCTTATCATCAGAACTTTTCACCTTCCTCTTCTTTGTTTTCTTCTCGAGCTTCTTCTTGTTCAAGAGTTGGATCATTTGTCATCTTTGTCTCTCTATCAACCAACTCAATTCTCATTAGTTGACCTGTGGCAACTCTTTCTGCATCAGCAAATATAAACCAATCGTCATTGTTTCTTTCAAAAGCCTTATTGACATTCATAGAATTTGACAAGTGAAAATAATTACCGTCACATTCAACCTAAAAAATAAAAAATACTACTTCTTAGTTTTCAAAAATTTTGTTATTGAAATAAAACTATAGATATGAAGAAAAAACATGTAAATATTATACCTTCAATGCAGAATGCAGAATTGGTAATGTCTCCAATTTATGAAAAATATTTTATATGCTCTCGACATAATTTTTCTATCAATAGGAAAAAAACAAACTGTTTTTTAGCAAAGTAACATAACCAAAATAAAGTTCTACTTTACGTACGAGCATTTTTTACCTTTAAAATCATAAATAATTTCATCTTTGTGAAGGAGAACAACGAGATGAGTGTCTAAGGTTGTGGTCACAAGCACACATTGGATCCCATCATCCAACCCAGAATATACTCCTAAAGTAGACAAAAAATTGAATAAAAAGTTACTGAACATGTGGAATTATATAACAAAGAGCTAACACTAAGAAAGTCAAGATGTAAATATTGAACATAGAGAACATCGAGAAGAAGTAAGTGTTATGATATTTTGATAGTTCCTGACTGAGTTATATTGACGTGAAAACCATCAGGAAGAGTCACAATCAAGTTAGAAACATGATTAAGAGTTGAAAACATGGACAAATTACAGCAGATGTGTGAGGAATCACCTCAATCTATAATCCAAGAGTGAAAAGATGTTTGTTGATAGGCATTGAAAAGAGGAAAAGAATGACCATATGTATTGGTGTTAACATCCCTTTTATCAATCATTGTTGGCAATAAAGACTAAACTCGAGAAGAAAGTTGATTCACAAGTTGATTAACTTGATCAAGAGTAAATTGTGCCAAAGCTTTGGGAAAATGTGATATTGATCCTTAACTAATGGATTAGTAGTAATCACAATGTAAACCATATTTTTCTGTGTAGAGGTCCTCGAGTCTTGAGTTTTATTGTTTAGATCAAAAGACTTGTTGTAATTGCGATTTTTATCTTGAAATATGTTGCTATTAGTTTTGTATCCAGAAGGATAACCATGTAATTTGTAACATCTATTAATCATATGACTTTGCATTCCACAATGTGTACACAACGGTCTTGGTTTGAATTTTTGTCCATTGTTATGAAATGCAGCAACAATTTCTTTTTGAGAGTTTTGTGATTCTACAGATGAAGTGGCTTGAAATACCATTGATTGTGACTGAGGTGTTTGCTTGAACAAAGAATGATGTTCATGTTGAATCACGATATTAAAGGTTTTCTCCAGGTCAGGTAAAGGATCCAACATGATTATATATGCTCTAACACCTTCATAAGACTCATTCAATACAAACGGAAATTTACGAACAATGTCTCTTTCAAAAATATGATGCCACTCAGCATCTACATCACACGAACAATTAGTGCATTTACAGGTTGGATTAGCTTGAGTCATCATTAATTCTTCCCAGGTTGTAACTAATATATTGTAGTAAGTATCTACATCCAAAGATCCTTGACGTAACTGATGTAATTGCTGCTCAACATGATATAACCTTGGTGAACTATTTTGCTTTAATATTTTTCCTAGATTATTCCAAATTTCATGAGTAGTTTTAACAAACATAATACTCAGCCTAATTGATTTCAAAACTGAGTTCATAATCCAAGATCTAACTACATCATTGCATCTAGACCAAGCTAATTCATTTGGATCTCTTTTTCAGTTTTCTTGATGATACGTTCAACAAATCTGAGCTTTTTTATTCCATTCAAGGCCATTCGCACTGATTTCTCCCAAGAACTATAATTTTCCGCATCAGACAAACGATCAGAAACAAGAGTCAATGATGAATGGTCGTTAGCTCCAACATAGTAAGGATTCTCATAAGAATCACGATTAGACACTATTTTCAAGAAGAAATAAATTGCAGAAGAACATATTCAGGTGAAGAGAGAAGAACAGAGGAAGAAGAAAACATAAATCGAAAGAGAAATCAGAAATCGAATGAAGAGAATGATGAAATCAATCACCGATTGAAGAATGATTCCATATCGTGAAAGATTCATTCGCAGAAACTGAAGAGCAAAACAAAGCGAAAATTATCTCTCTGATACCATATAAAATGAACTTCAGCTCAAACAAACGAAAAGAATTTATTCATCATTAATTCAAATGTACAAGTATGATCAAAATATATATATATATATATATA